>JAOBAT010057100.1:0-69178 GCA_026413305.1 Hydrozoanthus tunicans | reverse complement strand
TTTCTATTGAACTGAACAGAGCAAGTGAGCGAGTTTTATATTTCTATATGAAGTAGTTTTGCCCTCTATGCTGTAATCAGTACTAAAAGGTCTGTCTACTAACCAACAAGAGAAAGAATAACTGTAAACAAGGGCGCTGCAGGAAAAGCAGTGGTGACGTTTAAATCCAGCATCTGAAGCAGGTTAACTGCAAGAAACAAGATAAAAAGTTACACTCTAAATACTATACAAATGTATATCGGTTTAATATAACATTCAATCTTGCAGTGAAGGCTGACTTGCATCGAGATTTACCGACAATTTATCAAGAATGGTTATCAGGCGTACAGTATAACACCATCAGCCATTCTGCTCCATCACAGAACCATCACCAATTACACCTTTTGTTGTTCATTTAAACAAAATATTTCATACATTCACTTACGTCAACAGTTGAAACTATACAGCAAACATACATTCATTAGGAAATCAATGGCACATAAGTAATTTGTATAGAGATGCACAAATAATGATGCACAATCAATGGCGTACATATCGAATGTTAACACATGAGCAAGATTCGTACACGAAAATCGGAAGTGCTAATGAATGTATCTTGCTGTATGTGCTCAATATGTACGCCATTGATTGTGCATCATTATTTGTGCATCTCTATACAAATTACTTATATCCATTGATTTCCATATGCAACTGGTTTTCTCTTGGTGTTAATGATTCTTCTTTCACGTAATTGAAAGTATATTTGCTACCTTTGGTTATCAGAATGTATTCGTTCATTCGTTGACGCTTCTGAATGTTAATTGATACATATGGTGATATGCGTATAGTGTTATTGAAAGTTCGTTCGCCTTAATGAAGTTCAAGGTTCAAAGTGCTAATGAACGCATTATTTGATTTGCCATATAGTTTTAACTGTGAATTGATGTATGTAGTAACATTAGGTCATTTACTTAAACTTTGGAACAAATAATCTTCCAAAACCATTTTTGTTAAATAGATGACATATTATTTAACTAAGTACTTTTAAATCCAGTCTTTCGACGTTTTTTTCAGATCTACTACTACTAATATCTTTAACTAATCGTTTTATTACTACTATTCAATTACCAATGCAAAAGCAACAAACATATAGAACCACCCAAAGCCATATATTTTTGATGCCTAGTAATTTACATTCATGGTTTGATATTTTTAAAGTGTATAAGGTCGGACTGTCTTTTAGTAATAGTTAAAACATTGGCATAGCTTCAAAAATAAGATTGTACACATATATAAACTTACCAATGAATATAAAGATCTGGTGATGGCAATATCTTAACAGCATGGATATGGAGATTGTCTGTAAAACATAAAAAAATATTGTAAGCTACTAGTTAAGTTCAGGCCTTGCTGTAACTAAGTCTTGGTTTGCTATCAACAAAACGCAGTTCTGTGAAATACATAAAGGGGAGGAAGTCTTGATGGGTTCACAAAACTTCAAAATTTCAAGGTTTTGTTTGATCAAACTCATCACTTGGCATTGGACTTCGTTTAACTTACTGCATCTAACTTTCATGAAAAGTACTTTCTTTAGAACCAGGTTTCAGGTTTCAGTTTTCAGTTTTGGTTTATTTATTTCTGCCAAAATTTACAGTTATAGAAAAATAATTATATATAGATATATGTGGCGAGGAAGCTCACAAGAAACCATGAGGGCTTTTGATTGTGAGCTCCCTCCGTACAATAGTTAAACTACAAGATTTACTTACAGGACCACATCAGAATGAACATGTGTTAAGATAAAAAGCAAGCAGGTAATGAAACCATTGAAAATGTGTTTGAGTACAAAATCTGATAACTACAAATTTGAGGAGCTTGTAAAGTGTGGTGACTGGTAGACTTTGAGCAGTTCCTATTTTTCCTATTAATTTTAGTTTGTCATAGCCAGTAAATCAAGATGGTGAATGCGCAAAACTGGGACTACATAGGACAAAAATTAAAAGAGGAAGAGGAAAGGGGGAGAGCGATTTATGTATCTCTCTCTCCCCCTCCCTCATTATCTTTTGTCCTTGTGTCAGTTTTTCACATCCACCATGTTGATTAACCCACTATGGTGAACTAAAGGGAAACAATAATAGGGACTGCTCATAGTCTATAGGTGATTGGTCATTCTAGTCAATTCTTGGTTCGGTCAGGCAAAAAAAACCTTAATATTTAAAAAAAAATTCCATTATAAATGTGCTTCTTTCACTGAAAAATGGATTAAGAGAATAGTCACTGTATGAGGAAGATCTTCATTATCCTGAACAACCAGCAAGTTCCTAACTTGGTGCTACAGTATCCATCTTGATTTTTTGCGAAGAAATTTTTACTACAGTTTCAGTTATTGCCCTTAGGCTACACTTGAAACCTATTTTTAAAAGCAAAAAAGCTAGATTTGTATAACAGCCACTGAAAATCCTAGGAATGTGTCTGCTTTGTCTTGTTTAATGACCAGTATCTATATTTGAACAAAATCTATTTAAGGACCAAGCTAAACGCATTACAAATTATATAACATGTGGATGCTACGTACACATGTTACAAATTTTTTTTTACACTTTTCTTACTTATTGTTTTGTAAAAAGACAATACTGACCAGGATTAAATCCAAACACTTACAAAGATAAACATGAGAACAAGTGCTACAAGGTATGAGCTGCGAGCCATCCACATGCTGACAAATCTAAAATGATCCCCTGTGACAACATTTCGCAAATAACCTGTAGAAAATTAATAATCAGCTACAGCTTGTAAATAGTTTATTCAGACCTGCAAATCCTGAAAGACTAAAAAAACTTAAGATCCCAATTATTACTCCAAAAACCTCAGGGTTTTAGAGGAAAATTTGAGATAAAGCTGTCAAAGACAGGGAATTTTGTTCCACAAGTAAACATGTTGAATTTCAATCCAGGGTCAAAGTGCCTTCCCTGGACAAATACAAGATAAAACCATATGCATGTAAGACCAGAATTTGGTAGCACATCCCAAGACAAAAAAATACATTTTCAACTGAAGATACACAATGGGTAATGAGTTGATAGAATTTACTGCCAAGAGTGCCCAAAAACATTGTATAGGAGAAACCTAACAGAAGTTTGAAGCCAATTAGTTATAAATTTCTTTTTGAGGGCTTTTCATGATTCAGCAATCAAGTTTTTGTTGTATAAAATTAGGTCATGTAACTTCCTGCCATTTTAACTCAGAAAATATAGAAATATATTTAAAGAAATGCAAGTTTTAACTTAACAACTTAACACAATTTTTTCTTGCTTAACTTTCTACTGAAGAAGGATAGTTTGTTATATGAAGTGTTGGGGCATTTTAAAAAGATTCAACTGATTACATTTTAACATTTTCATTGGAGAAACAGTGACATTTTTAAGGTTAAATCAAAACCCAAAAACTATATTAATTATAATTGTGAAAAATATAACTAGCAAACCTTTATTATCTTCATATTCTGCCAGCTTCTTCACACTTGACATTAACACATCATCATAGCCAAGAAATTCGTCCAGTAAAAACCGACTTAATGAATCACCAAAACACTTCTCCACCCCAGGGTCTGCAATATAAATGATTTGGTATCAGTATTGTGACTAAAACATGGAGTAGCTGAAGAAAACAAAAAAACATAGGATTGCAATTATCATGGTTGGCTTCTATTAAAAGGACAAGTTTAAAAAGTTACCTAATTCAACTGTCATAATGGGGATTCCCAGTTTCTTCCTTGTTTCATGTGACAATCTCAGAAAGCCGTACTCCATAGCATATTCCATTGCATGTTCTTCCTTTCTCTCTGCACAGGATCAAATGAGAAAAATTTCAAGAGTTAAATTTTGGTTTAATATATTCTGAGGTGTCTTACCATAACTCTAGTTATAAATTTCTTTTTGAGGGCTTTTCATGGTTCAGCAATCAAGTTTTTGTTGTATAAAATTAGGTCATGTAACTTGCTGCCATTTTAACGCAGGGCTTATTATTTTAACCTACAATCTTGTTTCCAATCTTACAGTCCTTTCCATGGAAAATCTAAACACTGTTAAATCATAAGAACCATATGTCACCTTTCCATAGAGAAGTACTTAAAAATTGTTTAAGTTTTGGCTTAATCCAGGAATAAAGTTAACCAGCTTAAATTGAGCAACCTAGCCCAGCTTACAAACCTTACAGAAATCTTCACTTGCAAAATTTGGCTTTTTGGGGATGAGCAAAAAACCTCCAGCATAATATTTTTATACAGTAACTCATATTTCTTTAAAATAATAGCTTGAAATCTTGTGTTTATTTATAACAAGGGTTTCCAGCTTCAGTTTTTGTGAACAACAGATGCCAGTCCAGGAGTCATTTTAAACAGTAGAGCTCTTTATAATATAAAGACAGAAAGTATCAAGACAGTCTTAAATTGAACAATTTGCTAGCAAACCAGTCAAAAACATATAAACAACAGCTGTAGTTAAGGCTCAGTGCACAAAAACTGAAACTCAACAAGTTCACAATTATTTACCAGAAATGCCCAGGGCTTATCTCAGTTCACGCAATCAGCATTTGCCTTAATTATATAGTTCATCAGGTACATGTACAAAGTCCTTGACCTGATAACTAGTTAAAACTAGTTGTTTTGCCCTATCCATGTTTTGCCCCAAGTCTTTTATCCCACATCCCAAGCTGTGTTGCCAACACTTTTAAGTTGTTTTTCTCACATCCAAGTTGTTTTGCCCAATGCTGAAGCTGCTTCACACCTTCCCACATTAATATTTTATAAACTGATATTACTCAGAAAAGTATCTAGAGCTTCTTAAAGATTTTTGAGAAATCCTTTAATAAAGGTTTTCCATTTTTTCATGCAGGTAATGGTCACTAAAGCTGATACAGTAGGATGTGGAGAGAAACGACTTAGGACAAAACAACTTTATCTTTAAAATTGAACTAACTACACTGATTGGCTTGTTCCAAACTGAGGTTTAAATAATAATTGGACACTGTGAAACACATTGAATTTGGAAATGGATTGACTAGATCCAATCAATTTCACAAATTGTTATTTCAGTTCTGTAATAAAAAAGTTTCAAACGTATGATTTTACAACTTGATATTTGAGAAGGGTTTAAAAATAAAAATTAAGTGCCTAAAATTATTTGCTGCAAATTAAAACACATTTGGCTGCCATGACAACACCTTATCTGTTGAAAATTACTCACAGATTTGAATAATTAAAACAAAAAAACAAAATTATTCCGAGAATGACAATGTTACATTAATTACAATTGATATAATTATTTTAATTATTCTTAACAGTAACCACTTAAAGTGATTGGAAATTAAGGACATTTAGGTAATAAATTCTAGAATTTGGTCGTATTCTCGATTTTTATACACATTTGAAATTCAAGTCTTGTTGGTTCCTGACCATGTTTTAGGGGGACTGGGTTATGATGTCATTCCTGGACATCTCTGGATCAAAACACAGTAAGATGGATGTGTATGAACCAGAGATTTTGGATTCAGAAGTAGATTCCAATTTCTCATGAACAGTTCTCAGTTCTTTTGCCTCTTTGTGTTAAAAAAAAGATCTCATTTGCTCAATATTACAAGTTGGGAATGATGTCGCAACCCAGTCCCCTGAAACCCGGTCGTGAACCAAGATTTCTGAAAATTGTGCTAGTCTGAGCAACTGTAGAAAAAGAAGCACAAAGCAAAAAAGAACTGTGAAACAAACTGCAGAAAAAGAAGCAAATTAACCAATATTTTATCTGAAGATGACTTTATAAGTTGAAAACGCTTGTTTTTATCAAATTGACCAAATTTCAAAATTTTTTTGCAGAGGTACTTTAAATAGTATATGAAATTATTTGATCCAAAGAAAAATGTTAGCATTATATGCACATTAAAACTACAGAATAATTTTTTTAGAATAAATATTTCTCTATCTATTATAATGCACAATAAATAAATTATGTTGTAAATGTGACTCCAAATGTAACACTGTGTGAAGATTAGCTTAAATAATTAGCTTTTTAAAAGAGAAATTTATCTCATGATTCAGAAACGCTGATTATAAATACATTCCACTTATACTGTAAGCCCAACTAGATATAACCCCGGGGGGGGGGGGTACTCCCTATATTGGGATGGTAGGTATGACCGTTGTATTTTTTAGGGGTTAAAATTGCCAGCCTGGTATTTTTTAGGGGTTGTAAAAACAATCCGGTGGTAAACCAAGAGCCTGGTATTTTTAAAGGTTTAAAAACGCAAAGTTATTGGACTGTATGCAGTTCTGTGTTTTAGCAAACATGCGTACTGATAAGAAGTCCTTTGGCGATTATACTATGCGCGTGCCTTTATTTACTGCATATCACATTCAGAACAACAGGAGGGGACTTAGCGCCGACCCACTAGCTACCCAGGGGAAAATTTCAGCTTTCAATTGGTAATTTTAAAACCGAAGGTATTTTTTAGGGTAGAAAACTTTTATTCCTAGGTATTTTTTAGGGTATTTTTTAGGGTATTTTGGGGACTTTTCCGACGATCATCCCTACCCTTTTGACCCCGATGTACCCCCCGGATACAACCCCCCCAGTTTATAAGCACACCCAAAGCCCAATCCCAGGGCACTGCTTTAAAGTGGCATTTTACAGTATTCCATTATAAGCAATAACAATCTTAAAATATACAATTATTATACCATTTTTATAATACGAAATAATATATAATCATAAAGTTCATATTAATTCTTATTCTATTCTCAAATTAAAATTTCTTGAGAATTAGTGCCAAAACAGTGCTTGAAAACAGACTCAGAACGAGACACATTATTTTAAAGCATAAAACAAAGCAATATAATATGGCACCTTTTTTCGTGGTAATTAGCTCGAAATTGTTTGGTACAACTGTATCTCTCACAGGTAGCTGATTTTTCTCTGGTTTTCCATTTGGTAACACTGAATGCATATCCAATGAACTTTCATTCCATTCTTTTTTGCTGAATGTAGAATTAGATTGTAATGTACTAAATGTTGAGTTCATTGTAGAGTTGACAGTTGAGTTGCTAACATCAGTGTCAGAAAACCTACTGACAGCTGAACCTCTCATAATCACCACACGCAAAATGCCATCACGAGGCCAAGTGTTTTTTACGTGATCAAGGCAATTTATTGGTGTTCGTGAAAAGGCATTATGAATATAAGCCAGTATTATAAAGCACATCACTGCCTGTAAAAAAAAGAGAATTCTAATCAATGGATATCAAAACAATGCTTCTGCTTCCCTAAGCTTATATTATATATAGTTAATAACAGGTTGTGATTTGGTAATTAATTTGCTCGTATTTAAGGACTCAAAAGAATTTCCCATACATACATTCTCTTATACAGCAGTTGTCACTTACGTATTAGCTAACACTAAGTACATGAAGTTGGTCGTATTAATGCATGAAAAAAGAGTTAAATTTTATGTTTGTGGAGCCTGTGATTTTATAAATACCACATTGTTGCTGATTATTGTTTGCTTATAGTCTAAATGCTGTTGTCTTCTATTTCTTTGTTTATTATTTTTTTGTGTGTGAAGAATGTACAACACTTCTACTCAGAAACTTGAAAGGACTACCTAGGAATCTAACAAGGAAACATCACAGTTGCTTTTGACTCTCTAGAGGCGTTTCTTCTTATACGAAAGCCTAACATTAAGCAATTATTAATATAAAAGGAAAAACTTAAAGTAAAGTATACATACACACACACACACACATATATATATATATACATATTGATTCACCCTGATGAAGGCCATTTAATGTGCGCCGAAATATAGGTGTTTAAAATTGACAACTGGTTTTTCCTTTTGTGCTTAATTTTATATATATA
Organism: Hydrozoanthus tunicans; assembly: GCA_026413305.1. Classification (NCBI taxonomy): domain Eukaryota; kingdom Metazoa; phylum Cnidaria; class Anthozoa; order Zoantharia; family Hydrozoanthidae; genus Hydrozoanthus; species Hydrozoanthus tunicans. The sequence goes on along the minus strand of JAOBAT010057100.1, from coordinate 61,295 downwards.
TATATATAGCGACGGATTAACCAAGACCACCGTTTCGGTTTTTTATATACCTAAGCTCTACTTGCAATTGCATGTATTGAGCCCTCTTCCCCATATGGTTTTACGTTTTCTTACATATATATATATATATATATGCAAAACAGTGGACGCACGGACGGGAGCAAAAGATATTATTTTTCCTAAACCGAACGGTGCAGAACATTCTATCCAATACCAGAAAACGGTAACTCTACTTGTAACACTTGAAAAACGAACATTAAACTTGGCGTCTTAACAAAGAAGGGACGTCAATTTAATTGTCAGGTCTCCGGACAGTCGAATAGTAATACAGTTAAGCTAATCGAGAGACAATATCAAACGGATATTACCAGAACCAATAATATTAAGAAATAGCTTCCGGCATGACTAGGCTGCAATTTTGTGTTAAGAACTCGGAACTCAGCTAGTTCCGAGTTCCCATATTCATGTTATAGAAAATTTTGTGGTTAAAATTATCCGTGATGAACTCAGCAATATTCAAGTTTCTCGATCTTACCTTATTAATTGATAATTAATTAATTCAGCATTTTACAACAAAGATGTAGGTCTATAAATATATGCGTAATTTTATCACTAAACTGTTTGGCCGTAATTTAAACAACGATTCATTAATCATTTGGTCGGTAAAAGGACATTTTGGTTATTTTGTGGTTGTCGTCGTTCAGCAGATGCACAAAAACAGAAAAAGCAAACAACTGAAAACGAGAAAACGTGTTGCTATTGACGACCCGGTTGAAAGGGACACACTTTTTTTTATTAGAATTTTGTTTGTCGGACCAAGGATATTCTTATCTTTCGTCCGATTTCTAAGGCTGAAAATAGTCTTAGGAATATTCTTAGCTTCGGGAATATTGGTGACATGGAATTTCCGTTTTTAATATGATTTAGTGCTCCTCTCGTCTGTTGGCGCCTCTTTGATTGCCTTTGGCTTTGCTTTTACTACTTGTAGGAGCTGCAATTTTGATTTACAAGTGAAATAGTCTTATTAGTTTAAAGTTTATAAGTTGCTATATGAGCCGGACAACAAAAAGGTGTTCAAATCGACTTTGTTCAAGTACGATAGTAATATGATTTTTTTAAGCATGCCAAATGAGATTCTTAAGAAAATCTGAGTTAAAATAGTCGATCCAATATTTTTGAGGAGTTGTTAAAGGAAATTAAACCTGTTTTAAACAAAGAGACTGGTATTTTTAGGGTTGAAAAACGCGAAGCTATTAGACTGCCTACAGTCCCTTGTTTTGGTAAACGTACTTACTGATCTATAAGAAATTAAGACAAAAGTCTTGTGGCGAACGTCCTATTACGCACGCGTCTTTATTTACTGCATATCAAGTTCAGCGCAACACGAGGGGGTTTAGCGCCAACCCGCTAGCGAACACTCAGTACTATTAAGAGGCTTAGTTGTTAGCCGCCCGCCAGTCTGGGTTCGAAAAGGCATTAGCTGTTAGTGCACGTGTGTTCAGTGAAACAAATTTATCGCCGTTTGGGGTGCTCCCACTGACTGTCGTATATTTTAAGGGTTAAATTAGTAAATCAAGTTTGTTTTAGGAGTTGTTAAAGGAAAATTCTGTGTTTTAAAACCAAGAGCCTGGCTGTTAGAAGCTATTAGACTTCTTCAGTACCTTGTTTTTGTAAACGTGCTTACTGACAAAGATCTGTGGCGAACGTCCTATTACGCACGCGTCTTTGTTTACTGCATATCAAGTTCAGCAAAACATGCACAAGGGGGCTTAGCGCCAACCCGCTAGCTATTTAGGGAAAGTGTCAATTTTCAACTGTTAAATATTTGGGTAATTTTGAAACCGAAAGGTTACTTTTTAGGGTGGAAAATTTTCGTGCTTGGTATTTTTTAGGGTATTTTGGGGACTTTTCCGACGGTCGTCCCAACCCTTTCAACCCGGAATATCCCCTCCCCCGATACAATGAAATCAAAACTATGCCATAGATTTTCTTGCTAATATTAGTTGTAAAAGTTCAAACAAAAATACGCATCTTTTAAAGGCCCTATGAAATCACACGATGTGCATGACATGTGTATGGCCGGCTTTACATAGCCTGTAGTTCCTACATATCCCTTGTTTCGAATACACTAAACAAGAATATCTGGAATAGCTTATAATATATTCTTAAGTAACTTTTAATCAGTTAAAAAATCTTCTTGAATCTCAATGATTCAGCTAACATTTTAGACCATTCTCAATAACCAGTTCAATTACCACATTCACTTCCTCTATCTAATGACTTTCAAGAGGTTGCATTCGATCTACTGACCGCCATACCTCCGCTTGGAGGTACGCGTACCCCCGCGTAACTTGCGAACAAGTGAATCGCGGAACCTAGTAATACCCTGGAGTTCTGGAACTTTGCAAGACTGTGCAGCCAGGACATTCAACAAGCTTCCCAACGATATCAAAGAGTGCAAAGATTTTAACAACTTTAAAAATAAATGCAAAAGCCAACTTTTAAATCTAGCTAAAACTGATATTCGAATCAACTCACACCTTTTATCCTACGCATCTGATAGCTTTATTCTAAACACATCTTCTGTAATAGCATAGTTTTTTTTATCTGTCATTACTGTTATTGTAATTATTACAAATATTATCATTTATGTACACTACTCTCTAGATTAGATTGTAAATTAACATAGAAGAGCCACCTGGTGGAATGTTTATAAACCATTATTATTATCATTGTTATTATCATTATTGTTATTATTATTATTATTATTATTATTATTATTAATTTTATTATTATTATTATTATTATCATGTTAGATACACAATTCTTGACGAGAGTATTTTAGGACTTGTAATTAGCTCTAGTAGGAGCAACTAGAATGACTAGTTTATTGTCATAACTTAGCACTACTATTACTAGCATTGTCATTATCATTGTTAGTTACCGCTTAATTACCCTTGACTCTACTGCCACTTACTACTGTAATTGCCTGCCACTGTTCTTATCTAGGTATATAGTTTTAAAAAAACTATTGAATGCGTCGGCGAGTGGATATAAACTTTTAGTATTATGTGATAAATAAACTATATTGCCGTGAGATTATAGGAAAAGCTGACGTTTCGAGCGTTAGCCCTTCGTCTGAGCATCACACATCTGCCACTGTTCTTAATTTGATGTCTACAACCGATCCATGGTTCACATCTGGTTCGGTTGGACTTTCCCTCCCCTCCAACCTCCAAAAGTGTAGTAACTGAATACATGGGCGGCACAAGCAAAAAAATTGTTGAGTGGGGGAGGGGGGGGGGGGGGGCAAAAAAAAAGAAAAAGCTCGATAACGAAACTTCGTCAGGAACAAAATGTCTAACAATGTTGCTTTTTCGTTGTTTATTGTCTGATTTCGGCAGAGGGTTGTAACAAAAACCGGCACAAGGAAGAAAACCCGTAGAACTTAGTCTTCAACTTTCCGCAAAAGTAAAATCATATTTTAAATCAACGACATTGTCTTGACGATGTTATGTTTAGTACACGTGGTGATAGCGTGCCTTAGCAAAAAGGCCCGGCCAACTTGCAGGAACAGTATCAAAGCCAGTAGACATGGATAGTAGAATGATGCAATATTTTCAGACTTATATAAAACGACTGAAAAAAATCCATTTGTTCAAATTAAAGTGTTGTTAAATAGTTTAATCAATGGTTTGTTATAGGTTCCCTTTATATTCATACGTATACTATGAAAAATAAATATCAACTGATCGCAATGCATGGAGCACAATCAAAAGGGGCCCTGGGGCCAAGGCTCAACTCCCGCCTTTATTGGTGCGCGTCGTTTCGTTTCCCGCCATTATGTGCGCGGGTTGGTTCGTTTCCCGCCGAAGATGCGCGCAAGGCAGTTTTCAAAAATACTCTTACCCCGCGTCTTGGTTTATCAATTTTCTTTAGCGTGTTTTCCATACATTTTGTGACTGGATAACCCGTTGAAGATTAGGATGTCAAATGAGAAGCCAACAAACTAGATGCAGAATGACACGCTACAAATGTTTAATCGCTCTCCACAGAGAAACTGTCTAAAGGCAGAGCAAACAAACTCAGGTAAGAGACCCATAAGTGTTGTCCTGTTATCGAGTACTAAAATGTTTTGAAAACAAAATACATTGTATACTAAAAGCAAACGTTAATATTTCTTGCTTGAAACCTACTGAGAATATTTGGAGCCTTTCGCGAGTTATATTCATTGTACAGACGATTTTGAGTTGTTATTGTAACGGAACGTGAAACAAACCCTTACACTTTGGAATCTGTTGTATACTTTTCTATTTTGAATATATTAAAGCAGAAGGTTGTTTAAGTGTAAGGTTTTAACCTAAATATGTCTAATACTGGTATTTTATAAAAAAGATTGACGTTAATTCTATTACATGGAAGTGCGAATTTCATCTTCTACCGTTATTCAAATTTCTCACCGGTAAAACCGTGATTCAAAGCAACCATGTAACGTTTCAGTTTGCTTATTATACAAAACCATGCATAGAGAGCACTGAAGCAAAAGTTTGATAGTTCAGAAAGAGTAAGTTTTACAAAAATTATAGCAGTTTCATTCGCTGTCAAGAGCGACTCTGTTTTATATATTCTAACAACCATCTTCCGCGCTACGCTCTAGATACAAGTTATAACATTTTTCCGTTTTCTCAATCTCATCTTTTTTACTAGATATTTTAATGATTTTCAATCAATTGATTAACTTGAACTGAAAGTTTGTAACTGAACCTTAAAGAGTGAGCTAAGCAAATAGGATTCCGGATTTGTTTTTTGATAAACGTCTTATATTCAGCGGTGTTTTGGTTTCGTATTTTCATCGGTCTTCTTGTCTGTTAAAGAAGGACCATTCGAAAAGTTATTAATGGGGAGAGACAGAATGTTTTTCAGTTTGCAGGAATTTTTTTTCACAATTATCCTTTCTTTATCATTTAATTTTAGAAATCAATAAAAATCTCAACCTGTGCAAGACTACTACCACAATTAGTGTGCAATAGTCAAAATTAAGCAAAGGACAATGAACTTAACGTGGCTGCCAATATCTAACGTATGGTTATAAAATTACGCAATAAAGTCAAAATAGATCAAATTTTGAAATAATTTCATTAATAGACAAGTAAAAAAATATATCTGAATCTGAATGTTACTGTGCTTAGCACCAAAAATGGTTATTATGCAAAGGAAGTTATTATGCACAGGAACCAAATTAATTAGCCTTAAAAGTGCTAAATGCTAAATCGTTAAAGGAATATTAAAAGTGGTGGGGGGGGGGGGGGGGCTACGACAACCTTTCCCCCCTCCCCTGAAGGAATTTGAAAGTAAATTTCATAGTGAAATTATTTGTGCTCTTGTTGATATCATACGCACATTCTTTTACAGCTACTAGAGACAGCATTCTTCCCTATGATTTACTTTACTTTGCTGCATGATTTAGCTCCGTTTGCTTCCTCCAGTTAGAAGACGAAAAGTTGGTATTTCCTCTAGTATTGTAGTTATGTATGTCTCTGTTTCTTAAGAAAATACTAAAATCGAAATTTAAAGATTATTTACATTTGTATACATATAAACGACGCGGTGTTTTTTTCTACGAACAGCTAGGGTTTTAAATCTTAAAAGTTGCAATGCTTCACTAGCAGAGCTATCCTTAGGCCTATCTAGAATTATTTTTACTGCTCGATTCTGTAATATCTGAATTTGGTTCATAATTGTGTCACTGTTCTTGTCGCCCCAAATAACATCGGCATAGTCGTAAAGGAGGGACAAACAATGTATTGTATAACGTCACAAGTGTTTTACGCGACGTATAATACCAAGTGGCAGATTAGCTTTCTTTGATAAGCAGAGTACTTAACACCTATTGTACTTAAAAGACTCAACACGTTCTAAATGATCTAGATCTATAACAATGGATAATTCCTGGACGTTCCTATATTTAGGAACACTGTTATTACCAAAGGGGATGATCTTTGCTTTTGTATCATTTAGAGTAAGAAGATTTGATTTAAACCAGGAGGAGAGTTGTCGCAGATCCGCGTTAAGAGCATCAGAAACTCTCTTCAGCCGAGGAACCACTGTAGTAAATAACATTGTTATCAGCATATACAGCAACCTCACAGAACTTCAAACATGATAGTTTTAGGAGGTGAACGATTTGACTATACCCGCTTTGAAGACACAGAAGATCAAAAAATGGTCACTCAATCTTAAATGAATTACTCCACTGTCCACTATTCGGTGTTTTGAGTTTGTAAATATAATATCATCAATAGTTTCAGCAGACTCGTTGACTCTTGTAGGATAGTTAGATAATGGAACAAATGCATATTTCGACCAATGTGATTATCTTCAGAGAGGAAAACTCTGACATGCTGTGATCAACCAAGGCAAGCGTAAGAGAAACCGAGAACGAAAAAAAAACCACAAACTGTCTGGAGAGGGGACCAAGCCCACACAACCAGATCACATGGCAGGTGCTCTAACCACTGAAACACCGAAGCAACTTTACTAGTAGAAAAAATAAGGTGCAAAAACCCATTCCGTTGGTCCACGGTTCTTCTCGTTTTTGAAACCAGTTCTCAAGACCGAAAATTATATTAATAGTTTTACTTAATTTTCAAATTTTAACTTTAAGCAGCGGAAAGAGACCCAAGTCTATTATAAGTGTGTATCTCCACCGCACCGAATAGGTTACGGTTACGTAAGAAAAGTATTAAAGTTAACACGAACGTTTTTGAGAAATACTGTCATCTTTTGGTGTATAGGAAATTGCGGCATATAATGCAACGAATATAGCTAATGAATTGCTAAAGTGTGGGTAATTATGTGATTCCCGCGAGGAAAAGGGAAAAAGGGAACTTCAAGATTCCGTGACGACTTCCCAATATATGTTGATTTGCAGTTGCACGTGCCAAATTGATACACGACGTGAGAAGGATGTTTGCTTTGTCTTTTCCTAGACAGAAAGGCAGATTGATATGGAAAACTTTGCGGCCATTAAACAAAAGTTTGGGTATTAAATTTCCAATGAGCGGCCTTTTTTCGACTTTTTAGATATACTTTTCCCAACCCATTGGTTTGATGACTTCGAAGTCAACCACATCAATCTGCTTTTCAGCTGCCGAGAAAATGAAAAACAAAGCAAAAAGTTCCTGAGATTTCTCCATTTCTCTACAAAAAGCTACTGAGAATTCAACAGTTTGTGGTTACGGCAAGGAAAACTAAGTCTATTTTTAACAACAGAGAATAAAAAAACAAAAACCGTCTTACCGCGAAGGTCAACCGGAAATCAAATATCAGTAATTGACACGTACCTGCACGAGCCATGCGGTCATGCTGATCGCCACGGAAGCCGTCAAGACGCTTTATACCTGATGCTTACCTGATCTTTGATTTCTCGTCGAGACCCTGGACGGGGTGGAGTTTATTTGAATATAATACGAAATGATTGAATAAAGTACCGAAAGATTGGTCAAAAAGTTTTTTTTTTCGTTAGGTTTGGGCATTTTGAATTAAGTTTTCGCGCCCCTTTTCCGTCGGGGTAAGGTGCGCGCTGCTTAAGTAAAACAATCATTTGTGAATTACATTATTACCCACACTAACTATGGTCAACAACGACCTCATCAAGATGCGGAACTGGTACTCATTACACCCAGGACTAAACTTTTGCTCTTTTGAAACCGAAGATTATATCGAAAATCCGAAACTTTAGCTTATCCTTGCTGGGCAAAGATCTTTTGTCAGTGAAATCTGCAACAGTCTGGGAATAACTTTGGATTCAAATTAGTGTCCATAACACTAACAACTATTTTTGTAACTACTTAAAGTGTTTGGAAACTAAGGAACAACGGCGGTATTCTCGACGTTTTATACACATTTGAAGTTCAAGTTTTGTTGGTTCACGACTGCATTTAAGGGGACTGGGTTATGGCGTCATTCCCAGACATCTCTGGATCAAAACAAAGTAAGATGGATATGAAAGAATCAGATATTTTCGATTCAGAAGTAGATTCCAATTCCTCATACAGTTCTTAGCTCTTTTGCCCCTTTGTGCTTAGAAAAGATCTCAATTGCTTAACATTATTAGTCGAGAATGACGTCATTACCCAGTCCCCCGAAAACTTTGCCGTGAACCAAGATGTCTGAAAATTTTGCTAGTTTGACCCACTGTAGAAAAAAACAATTTGACCAAATTTTGAATTTTTTTTTTTTGAAGAAGTACTTTAAATTGTATTTGCAGTAATTTAGTCCCAAAAAAGTTGTTAGCGTTATATGCACTTTGACTCCAATCTATTTATCACAACTTATATTTCAAGAAAGCGGGCGCACGAACCGAAAATCTAACTCGTTAAATGTCTCGTTCTGTAGGAGCACCTGACTAGCCAAAGAACATTTCGTTTCCGCGTTGTATCTCTTTGGAACGCCCTACAAGAGTCATTAGATCTGAGTGCTTCTACGACCATTCTTACACGTTAACTTCGCAACCATCTTTTCACCACATGTTTTTAGCCCCCTTTACTTTTAGCTAATATACGAGTTCAGGTAATTTCAATATACTGATATTCTCTGAAATGGCTAATACTTATAGAGAGAGTTTTTTCACATAAATACGAGTGTTTTACTGTAAAATGCGCTAATTCAAAGATTTCATACGAAAGTACATCCGGGGTACGAGTGACGTATTTTCCATATCCTCATGCACTAGTAAAGATATTGCCTAGTAAGATTTTTTTTTGTTTTTCCCGCTCATTTCGGCGTAAAAAACGCTCAAACCTATATGATAAAAGAATATTACACGTTGGCGCGAACATAATAAGATTTTCTTCCCCTCGAAGATAAACCTCATATTCACACCGCTGTACATTATCCTCTATAAACGAGTAAATGTTCTTGATTATGGTAGTTCTTGAAAAGCCTAAACGAGGAGAAGTTAATCGTCACTCAGTATTGTCGAAAAGTTCGTGTAAACTTTCATCTTTAAATTATTTTATACTGTTTACAAATTTTTATCTTTTATTGGCAACTTGATATTGTTTGATACATACATTGTGTACCTAGCTTTTTCATCAATTAGCATTTTCAGATAATTAACTTTCCAGATCAAAAACCGTTGTATGTTTATCAGAACAAGTGCTTCAAAAAGAATTTTGACTTTCGAAGAAACTTATCACAACATTATATATGGGTCTTATCAAAGACTGAAGTCAATGCCTACTTACATCAACTAAACTTAATTTACGTGGAAGAATTAAAATTAATAGAATTAGTTAGAATTGATGCGGTTATTTCAAAATAATGATTTTTTGTTTAAATTATTAGATGTCCAGTGAAACAAGAAGGAAACTTGTAAAGAAAAGAAAAAGAACATGCAGTTTAACGTCGTGGTTGGGAGATTGTTCCATTATTAGAGAAACAAGTAAAAACTTGTTTCTCTAATAATGGAACAATCTCCCAACCATTGACATTCATTCAGCACTGGGAACTTTGCTATTTTTAAAAAGACAATATTCAATAGCAAAACATACATTTTAGGACAGATCTAGGGCTGAAAATACAGACAGGAAGTGACTTTGTAGTTTCTCGGTCACGATTTTGGGTTTTGCCAAAAATATATTGTTCCATGTTTTCTTGATTAGTTTTTTACACATTACAACTGGCCTGCTATTGTTTCTGGTGTTTTGTTTTTTTCTGCACTATTGAGCAATAGCATGAGGTAGTGTATCTTATCTGCTTGAATTATGAGACCCAATTATTTGTAACAATACGCTAGATAAGAACACCAAGCCTGATTTTCGATCGAAATTACAAAAAAGTCAAGAAAATTATGCTAGCAATACTCTTATTGCTAAAAAAGCAAGGCCGATGATGGTTTACTGACGATCTTTAATTAGCTCTTGCGACACCGCTCTCCATCCATTCTGATTAACTGTGAACGAACATCGGCTGTGTTGAGATTTAGTGAAACAGATACTTCATGGGATCAACATAAATTCAAGTAAGTTCAGAAAGAAAAAGGATTTGCTCACATCGATTTCTTCATTGTATAAATAAGTATATATAACCCTTCTTCATTTTAAACTTCCTTTTGTTCTTTAGTTCTTAATTAGATTAGAGCAATCTTTCTCTAAAATTTCTTTGCTAGATGGTTGATGTAGGCTTTCCATTTCAAACTGTAGTCAACCATAACACCTAAATGTTGTATCGTAGTTCCTCTTTAAGAAACTTACCACTGATTTTAAAGTACTTGAGGTGTCCATTTTCTGTTGAGGATGAAAAGATATTAGATTTTGATTTGTCAATAGTTTATTGGCAGAAAGCCATCTAGTTTCTTAATCGACTTCGCTAGTGTGTGTTCAAGAGCTTTTAGGTTTTTATTAGCATAACTGAGGTTGGAATGATAAGTAAATAAATATATGCCAAAAATGTCAGTGTTCTGACTGAGGTCATTAGCGTTTAACAGAATAATACCAGAGGTATAAACTAGTTATTTTGAACATCTCTAGGGTTCTATCAAACATACGTAGCAAGTAAATTGGGCGACAATGTCCCGTTAAGAATTGTGAGTCTTTTTCAAACAGAGGTATTTATCTAGCTATTTTAAACTGATCTGGTGCAACACGAGATGAGAAGGAAGATAGATTTTGAAAGAAACCAAGGCTTTCTTAAATTTAAAATTGAGTAATTCATCTTTAATATTTCTGAAGTTGAAGTACGTAAAATACAAAATTTGCTTGAGTGAACTGAAGAGATTTCTTTGGTAGAATTATTGCTTATGTTTGCAAAGAAATCATTTAACTCATTGGCAATTCTTGCCATCAGTTGCTTAAGCTCGATCAGTTTTTTAACTTTAAGGGTGAATGGGAACACTTGCTTGGTTGTTATGATTTGTTTAATACCCATCCATGCCTTTTTAGTATCAATTTTATTTTTTAAGAAGTAAACATTGTACTACATTCTTTTACATAGTTGATAAACTGTTTGAGCTTGTTTCTATACAGTTTCGCATGTTTAGAAAAGTAGTAGACTTTATTCTGAAAATCTTTCTTTATTCAACAGCTTTTTATATTCTCATCTCGACTCTAAGCATGTTATACTAGACACGGTTCACTTTTAATTACACTTTTCTTTCTAGATGTAGTATTCTATTTAAGAGTATCTATTTGTTAACAGTGATAGACATGATAGAGTTAAAAGAACAAAAAATTCTTTAGGATCATGGCAATGATATCGTATCTCACCAATCAATAAATTTCACTACATTATAATTAGCGGCTTCAATAACATTAAAACAAATCTGAAAACTGAAATTGATAGATTTTGCACCAACAGAAAATTAGGCAGGTGATCAAAGATTAGAGTTAAAAAACATGTCGATAATTTTAGCAATGTGATCGATGATACTAGTTGGTTGAGGTAAATGAGGATGGAAAAAAGGCCCCTAGACTAACGAAAGGTGCTGAACATATTTTAAAAAGTCTATATTTAAACCTCCCATTATCACACAGTATTCCCTTTCCGCAAGGATCTTTTCGACAGTAGAATTCAGATAGGCCACGAGAACGTCTGTAGATAACACAAAACAAGATATTTTTCTGTGGCTTGTTTATAATACTACCCAGAGAGTTTAATAGTCATTATCAATGATTGAAAGTTCATATTCAAGAATTAAAGTGATACCTTCTTGGACATAAAATAAACTCTCTACATTTGAAATGCTTGTTTGGTAGAATAATTTATAGCTGTGTGTTTTGAGATTTAAGAAAGTGTTTAGGTTAGTATTCAGGTTTGTCTCTGAGTGACCAGTACAGTGGCAAAATGATAAGTAAACTCAAACAGGAGGTCAAGTGACTGCCAAGATTTCCTATATTGGAGTAAAAGATTGACAAGCAACCACTGTTGGAAAAACATTCTTCATTTTTCGTGTAAATATGGAAATCATGAGGTGTATAGTAATGGAAACTCAAGTCAAATAAAGGCATATAAGAATCAGGATTAGAAGAACTTAAATTGAAAGAAGGAGAAGTAATTTCTAGGAATGGTAAAGAAGTGATATTAAATTTTCAATTTCTTTCCCTATCACTACTTGCTACTTGTGGACATTTTTGGCAGGTCAGTGTCAATGTAGGAGTGTGATAAATACAAGTTTAACTACAAAAGCTGGAATTGGTACTAACTTTATCTGACTTGCAGCCTCGTCTAATGTTTCGAATTGAGAGTGTTCTTCAACCGTGTTGTTGCATTGCTGTTACATATCCTTCATGCAATAGATACTAGTTGAGTTGGTAGAGTCCCTTTTACGAAGAAAGTTTTGCCTTGCGTTGTCCATATGTGACTTACAGTTCAATTCCCTTGTTGCTTGTACTCATTTTGCCGAAAAAGCTCTTTATTGCCACTTACCAAATTATCTCATGAATATTTTTTCTCCCAATGAAAAGCATTATCAAGGTCATTCACAGTTATGCCTCTAGGGCGATAAGCTTTTCACTCTTGCTGCGCTTCACGATATTCACTATCATGATTTGTTCTTTCTTTCACTCACTACTTGGCTATAGTTCGGACTTAGCTTTAGAGGAAGTCGAAAGAAAAAAAATTTTGATTTCATCCGGAGAGAGATCAACATCTATGGCTTCAGCTACCTGCTGCATAATTTTCCAAGATTCTTTTCTTCTTAGCTTAACCCCTGTGTGCCTTCTTTATCACTGGCATGCCACGTATCTCGAAACAGTCCCCGCAAGAGTATTGCTCAAGGTCAATTTGACTCGCTTGTAAGTTAATCTTTATTTCTTTCCATTCAGTTTCAAGTTAAATGCCTTAGTTTTAGCCTCTCGATGTCCTACTCCTAGGCGCTGAAATCTCATCCGACTAGAATCGTATAAGCCAAAACTGATTTGATAGAGTCCTCAACTTTCTCATCGATTTCATCAAATCTCTGGTTAACAACAGGCATTCTTTTATCCAGTTATGACTCAAAATGTCTCCTTTTATCTTCCCCCACACTTAAGATACAATTTGACACATCTGGCACAAACGATGGAGAAAGTAAAGACATGTTAAGTTGACAAATTTGGTAAAACTTGCGACCAAGCTAATAATAATTTATTTTGAACATAGATAGGTTCTAAGTTTTGTTTCCTTGGCGGCCTTACCATTGATGTGGACTTATACAACACTTCAACTTTGATAGACAACTCACAGGTACTCTCGTATAACATTGTGCCTTTCGGATTTCACGAAATACGGTTTTGTGTGTGGTTCATGATTATTGCAAATTTCTTTCAAGCGAGATGTCTTCCTCTCTAATTCATTGATGGCATATTTCAGCTTCCAGTAACTTTAACTTGTTTAGAGAACAAATTCCTGCTATTTTCGTTCATCTTGAACTTTCACAACTTAGGGGAAAAAAGGTTTTTTACTCATCTATGAACGCTGACAGCTTTTTCAACTGTGGTAAATGCTCCACTCAGCTCGGTACACTAAGACTAGAAGCTGTAATCTTGTCGGTATGGTTCGATGGGCAACGCTCCTCACTTGAAAAGAGAGTTTTCAAACTGAACACGACACCTGTTAACAAAAAACTTGCATTAGAATAATCGGCATCCATTTGGTTTAACGATGGCTCGCGGCAGCGATGCTTTTTTCCCACCAAGAAGAAAAAATTGTGCCAAGAGTTTGTCACGAAACGGAGTCATATATAAAATGATCGAAGTCTTCTGTTTTACCTTCGTTTTTTCGATTGTTTCCACCACAACAGTTTTCTTCAAGCAACTGTTGCTACATCCATATTAAAGATCTCATGCTACAGCTCTTTAGCTTTTGTGTGACCAGCTATGGAAGGACTTTGTCAGTTTGATCGTCGGGAAGTAGATACTGCTGTTCAATCCATTTTTATTGTAGTTGATGAAGTACGTTTTTGCTGTTTGATTTATAGGTGTTTTTACAAACAATGTAAATGCTGAATCAAATTTTGTTAATGCTCTATTTCGAAACCACTTAATTCGTTTTTCTAAGTTGCTGTAATACTCATTTTCCACTTCCCCGAGTGAGCAACGCACTGGACACAAGTCCTTTCGTCGCATAATGAAAACCAAGACGAGGCAGCATCGAGGATGACTATTTTCAAGTTTCCAACCAAATCATGAGTGACAGTTTGTTAATCAAACGTCATAATGAGTCAGCATGGAAGAGATGGTTTCCCTGGTCGTGGAAGGAGAAGCAGATCACGTCAAGGTAAGGCGGAAGCATAAAAAAAAAAACGAAACAAGATTAGTAACCAGTGCTCTCCATGGTGGTTTACTACCAGCTTAATTAAACACACTTTCAGCTTATCCTTCCTTGCTGAGGAACTGAACCATTGATATATAAACGGTCATAAAATAAATTTGCAAAACTGGTTAGAACTCCTCCTAATCCTCAGGATTTGCTGCAAACAGTGCAGAAAAATTACATCTACTGACAACAAACATTGTGATTGCAAGATGTTCTCCCCTGTCAACATGATTCCAGTTTGCTTGTTGAAACTATGGATATCTTTGACAATATAGTTGACAAAAGTAAGTTATTGGAGGTATTATTAAAGTTTTTCCAAACTGTTGGTGTTTAACTACAAGCTTGATTAAAATCACTTACAGCTGCTTACTTTTATACTTCCTTACTCACGTTATTGTTTAGAACTTTAGAACTAGTGAGAGAAGTTATTTTGAAGTTCTAGTTTATTTCACAGTGATATTGATGGGTGTCTACAGATAATGTTAATATTTGTCATTCTTGATCATATTTTCATATAGGATTATCTTTTGCTACTTTTACTTAATAAATCCAGGCATCACAGAAACACTCGTTACGAACTTTACTTGACCCAATAACAGAGTGGGTTTCAGTCCGTGTATAGAAAAGTTTTCACACGAAAATATAACTCAATTGTTTAGTTACAAAGGTGACTTTTGTTTGATTTGCTGCTACAGCGCGCGCGTGTGACGCCATCTTGCAATTGAACAAACTTTTACTAAAATGGCTGCTCTCAGCTGAAGGCTGACGAAGTGACAGTGATGTTATCGTCCACAAGTTGATACAAAAGAAATGACGGGAACTTTGTTGGCATATAGTACGTCGTGTTTTTTCCGAAAACAGCACACGTCTAAACTGCAAAATTGAATGTTTATTAAATTAATTCCTCTCAGTTGCTCGTAAATGACTTTCCGGCTGAACGCTTGAGTGCTGGTGAATAGGTCTTATGCATGTTTACATCAAACTAGTCAATTTCACCACCAAGCCTCGTATTCAAGAAATAGGTGTGAGCATTTTGCACGTGCAATCCGTATTCATGGAGGAATCATTTTCATTTCTGGACGCCTTTTGATTTGATTTATAAAATTATTTTAAAACACTTTTGTGATTCGAAATCGAGGCTTGGTGGTATTTGACGTAAATATGCATAAGGCCTATTGTTAATGTACAGTAAAAAGTACTTCACTCGCTTACGTCTGCTTTTGTAAATCTGCAAAAAGAGTCATCATCATCTCAATCATCATTATCATCGGTTTATCATCATCTCCATTGTCCTCATCATCCTTATCGTCATCATCACCATTTTTATCGTCATCATCATCATCATCCTAATGCCATTACCATTACCATTACTGCAACTCAGAAGAGAAAAAAGTAAATTAGTAATTAGGCAGTAATTGACCCTCCGAAAAGTTTGGGCGCGAGTTGGCGCTTCTTATGGCAGACGATAATACGTTATATAAATGGAGAAACTTTTATTTATACTTCATTGTTTAGAATGTTACTAGTACACATAATTGAACGGAACTCACCTTGCAATTTTGACCACTATCCGCCGACGGCGATGGCCACTCGCACCCGGTACAGCCACTGAGAAAAATGGTTGCATCCGCTGTAGACATGTGCAGTACTCATTGACCTGTTAATGGCACAAAATGAACAAATTTAAGTAACAAAGTAAAAAAAAAAAAGGTTTGCTATTTAACTACTAAAGTCTTAATGAGCATTTTCACTTGACTAGAATTGCCGCTCATTGAACTAAGTGAAATAAGAGCCCGACTAAGTAAGTAAACTTCGTTCCAGAATATTACAAGTGACAACTCGTTGTCAAACCCGCAGTTCAAAAAATTGCCATGCCCTTGAATTTTCATGCCTTCTAAGAACGCAATCACAACATATTCAAATAAACTATCCTTGGAATAACTCTGTCACTCATGATTACCAACTGGGCCAATGCGATCAAGGCTTACTCTAGAGTATCCGTAAAATCCAAATTGAACTTTGATTCCCTCAAGGCACACAAAGCGCGTTCGCGACACATCAAGAGCTGCTTTCTTCCCGCCTTGTCGAGAACTTTATCTTATTTTGACGTGCTTGCGCAGACAGAACTCACCTTTGTTTTGTATAATCTATTCTAAAGAACTAGTAACTTATTGGTTCTGATTGAGAAATAATTCTCCAAAGTTTAAGGGCAGCCACCATACTGTTCACAAAAAAACCCCAGATACACAAATTTGCTTGCTTGAATCCGCGTTGCTTCATCCTTGTCTACGTTCATCTAGAGTAGTTTTGAAATCTTTCATTATCTTTAAAGATCCTCAGATTGAACTTAAGTCTAAGAGTGAGTCTTTGTAAAGAAGCGACCGGTCAACTTTTGCGTCCGAAAAAATTAATCTTGATGTTTTGTTGGAAGATGACAACTATTGTGAACTCCTAAAATCGGTCTAGTTTGTTTGAAAAGCTTAAAATGATGAAAGATATATATGATCAAAGCGAGCTACCTGGAAACTGCAAAAATGCGCTTGTTTACACTTCAAATCTGAGAAAAATTTGAAACCATAACAAATATCCATGCTGGCCTTTAAATACTACTTGCATCCTTTGGACAAAAACAGTTTCTGTCTTCATCTCTGACTCAATGTTCTTCAAGTAATGAAATATTTTGTCCCACGCTAGTAGCATTTTCTAGATTATCTGTGAGGTCGGGTCGAGTGGCGCGCTTGAAAGTCAGTTTTACAGTAGTGGCACGGGTTTAAGCTATCGTATGGAGGAGGGGATGAAAAGTACTACAAATCCATGTAAAAATATTCCTGGGATCTTGAACGGCGAGCGCGAAAATATCAACTTGACTTACCTCTAAATTTGCATTCCAACATAAACTTTGACCTTTGACCTGACGTCACTTAAGTCGTTTAGGTAGTACAGTGCACCAAAGAAGTCTTAAGTCATTGGGATAGTATTATTGTTCCAGGTATAAAAGGGCTGAGCCCAGGGGTTTCACACGTTCAGTTTCCAATCATCCGCCGTTGAGTTAACATCTAATAAGGCCCGTGCTCTCTGCCAGCTGTGGTGCGCTTTTTGATTCGCGTTTTATTTGCACGTAGATTAGTTTCGCAATTTCAAAACAAGGCAAACAATCTACAGTTGTGTATCGCTCATTCTTGCTTCTGAGCCTTGCCATGACGGTATTCGGCTGATCTTGAAATACTAAAGCGAAGTTTCACCGAATAAAATAATGAAAAAATGCGGGCCTCGATCGAAATTGTTTGTCTAATTTGGTCTTGTGAAGCACGCGCGAATTTCGAATTGCTCTGACGATAAATTTCGTATATCTTAATTCTTATCAGTAGCCTTTCACGACGTATGCCGACTTCATTTACTATCAAAAAATGAAACTGCCTCACGATTATGGTGTTAAAAGATCTCGAATTGTTTAAAGTTGGTTGTTTCTTTTATCAATGGCCGCCACTACATTTCAAAATTTATTCAATTTGCATGAAAACGGTCAAAAAAGGGGCGGGCCTAACCCTTTGTACTGGAACCCTCGTGTTTGTAAAGATTACGGGGTTGAGATATTATTTCAATTAGGGCGAGTCATTTGATTCATTATTGTTGTCTTCTATCTTAGTTAGGGTTGGTATTTCATTTAGCGTTGTTATTTCGTTTAGCGGTGATACAGTTTGGTAATCGTCAGCAAAGACTTTCGACTCACACATAAATATAGAGAAAAACAGGTTATTTTAAAATGTGTTCCACAGCAGAGGATTCCCCCCCCCCCCCCGAGGGATTTGAAAAGGATAGAGATCGAAAAGTCCACTAAAACACAAAAAGTTTCTAACCAGAGAAATATCTCTTAAGCACCGAGTTAAAAATAGTTTCTGTCCACCCACTCGCTCGCCCACTCATACTGCTATACCTTTGTTATGAATATACTATATATGTCCGCTGCCTTTTTGAAAATGTTTTATATAACTTTTCGATAATTCTACGTACCTCTAACGTACCTCTAACGTAGCTAAAGCAACAAGTTGCAAAACTTGAAACTGTTATTTGTTGATAAAGACTGGGTTAAAGCTAAAAACACTTTTAGGGTAGGGACACTTGCGAAAACTTACAGATATACAGATACAATATTCCAAGTGTAAGTGTAATCATTTGAAGTGAAGTTCGAGATGATCTTTTCAAAGGCTACTTATTCTATTTACCCCTTCAATATTGTTCGATTTTCTTAAATTCATCTTGTTCAGTATGCAGAGCTACATGTAAACTGTTCGACAACATACTAATTTTGAGTGGGAAAACGGATGTTGCTCTGATTATAAGCCTTGCTCATTTCAATTCCCAAAGCTACAAGTAGGCAATTTTTGTGGACAACTCAATGTTTACAAAACAGCGCCTCCCTGGCAATTTCTTTATAAGATTCCCTACCGAGAGCTACTATAAAATGGCTCCAACCTTTATGCTAACGGGATAGTTAAAGGGAGCGAGTGAGAGACCCGGTGTTACCTCATAGAAACTAACTGTTCGAGCAGCCACTTGATGTCAATCACACCATAGTTTATACAAGCAGTGGCTTTAACGTTGGTAATCAAAACAAGAAGAGGCATTTGAAGCACTCGCTTTTTTATTTTCTTAAAGACGAAGTGTTTTGTCTTTTATCTATCCATTCAAAATATTTCTGTGTTTCTTATTAGCTTTATCGGACAAGTGACTGCACGCCTTGTTTACACTGGAACATGGTTTACTGCAAGATTGAAAATTATGGCCTGAAAAAACTGCTTAAGCATTATGTGAGAAATACGTAGTAAAAGCACTCGGAAAAAAAGCCAAGGAAACTAACTTGTTTGATTTTTGAAACGTTTTTTTGTTTCATCTAATTGGAAGTTTACGAATACTGTTTTTTCTGAAATACTTAGTTTGTTGTCCCTAAGAGCTAGAGAGTGCCGTGTCATTTCCAAAGCAAGCTATCGTTGAAACCTACTTAGCTCCCATGGGAGCAATTGCAACTTATATTACTTTTCCTTGTATTCAGTTCTCAGGCTTATGCCGGCTGGAGGTTGTCTTCCAAACAAACTTTTCCCGTTCTGTGAAAACCATCTGGTGCTGTATCGCAGATTGGCCGAAATTGTGAATGGTTGCATACGCAATCCGAGTCGACTTTGCATGACTCCCATAGATTGCACGTAAATTCACGCTTGACAATCTCCTTTAAAGTCAAAACGTTTCCTGGTGAGTATATTGCTTCCTTACCTTTAAATTCTAGCCTGCTTTACATCGATTAATTGATGTATTGCTAACAGCGTTGTCAACGCAAGGATGACACCGTTGACAAAAATAACAACGAATGTAACAATAACAAAAAACTTTTCATAATGGAAACGGTAACGATGGCAAGAAACGCAAAATTGCTTGAAAGCGACAACAATAAGTGCATAACGTCGAAGACAAAGACGACAGCGATAGCTACAGCAGCATTGTTAACAAGATAAACAAGATATTGGTAATAGAAACGGTGATAACAACAACAACAACAACAAACAAAAACAGTTTTGAAAGCAATAGCAATAACAACGTAGATAATGACGACAGTGATAACTACTGAGCAGCATTTATAACAAGATAAACAAGATATTGGTAATAGAAACAGTGATAACAACAACAAACAAAAAATAGTATTGAAAGCGACAGCAATTGACGATTGCGATAACTACAGCAGCATTGATAACAAAATAAACAAGATATTGGTAATAGAAATGGTGACAACAACGACAACAAACAAAAACAGTGTTGAAAGCGATAGAAATAACAACGAAAACAATGACAACAGCGATAACTACAGCAGCATTGTTAACAAGATAAACAAGATATTTGTAATAGAAACGATGATAACAACAACAACAACAAACAATAAAAAAGTATTGAAACGATACCAATAAAAACTGGTTTTCATAGGATCTGTAACGATCGGCGATCGTCTGCGTTATGTTCTCGATATACGGAAACACTCAAAACACTTGTCTGAGACACATGATCTGAATGATCGGCAGATTCAGTTAATCTAATTTCCCGACCATTACGACCGCGCTGATAAAGAAAGATTTTAATTGGAACACATCTCTGGGACGGTCTGCGACAGTCACCGACAAACCATTGTTCCTCTTAAATCACGTGTAAGAAACTGTCCAATGAGAACTGAAAAAAAACCCTCTCTAACGTGGTTCTTTAGTTCATGAATTAGAAAGTGAAGTTGACGGCGTTCTTGTCGTTGAATAATTCCCTTATCCAGAACTTGTGTCTTCTTTTCGACCTTTTTCTTCTTTGCCGTAGTTTCATATAGCTCAGAAGGAGGGCAGCTTGAAAACCTAGCTATTTCTTTTTGCTCAACACGGCCATTTTTTTTTATTCCCGCACGCACCAGAGCTTTAGGTTCGCTAAGGCTTGTGGGACTCATCAATCGCAGACCGTCGCCGATCGTTACAGATCATATGGAAACCAAGCTTAACAACGAAGACGATGACGAAAGTGGTTTCTATGCTTAGTATGATATAAGCCTAAAATATCAAATATATGAGTAGATCTTTAATCATTAAGCTACCATGCCTGGCGTTTAAAGCTTATAAAACGGCAACTTATTCGTAATATATAGTTTTACTTACGTAGTTCCTTTTCATGGGCAAACCATAAACAGTAGCAATTAGAACCAGAAGAAAAAGTTGCGACTTCATTATGAACTGCGGAAAGAACAAATACATTATTAACCTCTTGGCCATGAAAATTGAAGCTTACGAAAAAAGTATACATACAAAAAAAATCGACCAAAACTTGACATTGTCTGAAAATAATTCAAGCTACTTTGTGTAGTATCTTTAACGCGGTGAAAAACTGCCTCATTAGAATTTTAAGCAAATTTGATTTTTAGGGCTAAATAATCCAGTTAATAGTCGAGATACAGAAAACTAAGCAAATACAATTTACACAGAAAATTTGTCAACCTTTGTGTTACCTTAATAACGTCAACAATGTGGTATCGAGTTTTGTTCTTCAATGTGGACATTCGAACCAAAAGTAAATGTGTCTTCAAAGTAAAAACAAAGCAATTCAAGCTAATTCAATTTAGGACGCAATTGTAGTCGAAAATGCCACAGTCTCATTGAAAATGGATGCCAGTTTAATTCTTAGGGCAATAGTAACTGCGATAAAACAGAATACATAAAACGGAGCAACCAAAATGTGAGATTGTTCTAAAACTTGAACCAGTAAGTTAAAGTGCAGACTAATACATAGCAAAGAACTTAACCACCGTGTTACCTTCTGATGTTGCGTCCTGTCACTGCTGGTTTGTCTCACGCTTTAGACCTTCGAACCAAATTTATATGTTTGGGAACTCTACCCTTCCGAAGAAAAGAAAAACGTGCTTTTAAGCCGAATAACGCTCAGCGGTGGATAACAATGATTTTTGTTAACAAAGAATGGTGCGAGCAATTTAATTTTACTCACCAAGTTTGCCTGTTTTCTCGAGTTTATGCCTTGTAAGATTGGAACTTTGGTAGTTTTAGCTGGTTCACTCGGCTACTAGTTCAAATCTTCTTTGACCTCAACTCAGTAGATACCCAGCATTTATACCCTCCCTAAGTTAAATCGCTGGGTCCAACATCAGCGCGTGCTCGCGGGCGGACCGCTCATTCTCTGGAATGCTTATCTACAATCTAGTGCAAGTTTTGATTGACACCTTTCGTATAAACATTATGTTGAAGCTAAATTCAGCCCAACATATTATTTTCTTGACCTAACAAAAGAGGTTGTTGGTATTTGCTTCATTGCACTGCATATTGGAACAAAAAGAAGTTCCTAAAAAGTTTTGATACCAAATAAAACTGTAGAATATCTTACAACACTGAATCATATACATTTAAAAGCAATTAGTGTGCTTAATGTTTGACGATACTTATACATTTCAGCGTGCAAATTCTTTCATGCAAACGAAAAATTGATACGGTTATTATTGTTCGCAATGAAACTATTCAACCTTTGTGATTGATAGTTTTCAATAAGAAAATGATCCGTTGCGTGGTTGTAGACAAACAACAACTTTTCAATATTTATTGATACATTTTTTGTAAAGGAAGCGGTAAGTGTAAGTAGTCTATATTAAAAAGGCTTTTGTCGTTACTTGTCGTTCGCTGTAAGGTTCCAACGCGATACGCGAAATTACACAAATTACTTGGTCAAGTAAGCCAAGCCGGTCTGTCGCACAAGGGCGGGCCTCGACGAATAAAGAACATGGATTATGTCTGCTCAGAAACAACATCAATAACAACAGCAACATGACACTGTAGGAAATTAGTAAACAATCAGGTTGGGAACTCTGTTTCTTGTAGAAAGCCAATACACAATTTATTCTAGAGCTAATTTTCAAATCAGATTAGAAAAAGAAGAACGTTCCAGAAACACTCCTGAAAAACTCTTACTCAAAGTAGTAGTTTGTATCCCTTCAACTTAGACACCGAGAGGTGTGTTAAGATGTGTATTTCTCTTGCTATTGTTCTTTTTGGCAATTTCGTGCAATTACAGTTGTTCACTACATTAGCATGAGCCTTTTAATTTGCTTTAGGTTTTTCTACTGTATGTGAATCAGAGAAGAAGCAGCGTTAACGTTTGATAAATTTTTACACATAGAAGCACGATCAAATGATTAAACACGTTAAAATTTTAAAGCTTAAACAATACCTTTTAGCTATAAATTTTGCTATATATTTTTCCGAGGTGGGCATTTTCGTTGAAATTAATTCCTGTCGAAGTTCCGGATTATTCTTAAACCACATATAACCAGCTAAGAATTTATTGCCCAGTTTCGCTTTGTTACCATTTCTGACAGTCACAATTTTTCACTCGAATGTCGGCTAATTTGTGATGTCAGGGCTTTTCCATTCTAAATGAGATTTTAAAAAGAAACAAATTGAACTAATTGTCGTGTAATGTAAACAAACTGCTAAGACTTCAGTAGGCTTTCATAAAGCCAATCAAGATTGCAAAGTATAGCTCTTCATTGTTATTTGGCAGCAACCTGCGGAAGCGCTTAGCTATAAGACCGAGTAGTTTGTTTTTGTTTTGGTTGATCGATACAGCAAGAAATTGCAATAAAGAACTATTGGAAGCTTTAGAAAGTTGGTCACAAACTAGTGTAATTTCTAATTTTTAAGCTAGCCACCATTTTTAGGTTCATATCAGTCAGCGTTCTGCTGGACCTTGACAAAGTTTAAGAGTTTAATATCGTGTCACCTGCTTTTCCTTTTTGTCTATTTAATATGTGAAACAGCTTGTATTCAAACTTGACGAACGTGAGCCCCAGGTTATTTGTAATGTTCGGTTTTCAGTGAATGCTTCACGCTAAGTTTAACTTAATGAAATTGCACTGTTTAACATTGGCATTTATCTTTTAGAACTCATTGAAAACTGAAATACATGTTGCTTCCATGTCGGGCACGACAGCAGCAGTGGAAGGGAAGTCACGCAAACATTTCACAAGAGAATTGTTGTTTATCGCGTCCCACGAATTTGGCCAAATCAGTGGGTTAAACCAAAAACCATTAAGGCAAGCCAACGTTAAACATGTTGTACAAAAGTTTAGTGATTTTATGTATTTCAGTATTAGCCAACGCAACTTCTTTTTGGGGGTAAAGGATCTAACTCTGTATTATAGTTGCATAAATGCCGGCTGAAATCTGCAATTCTAATCCAATTTACGTCAACGAAGAGGAATATCGTACTAAAAAATTTGTGTCATCATGGAAGAAAAAATAACTTAAAAAATAAAAATTGATAAAAGCGTAAAAAATATCGTTAACATGTTATTGTTATTTCCTTTTAGAACGTCCGAACTTAGATCAAATGGTTAATAATAGCAATAATTTTAGAAAGATCGGTCTACCGGTGGTCTAGTTAAGTACACCTATTAACGCATATTGTGCGAAGCTTGTCAGATTATCTTTGAACCCAAGTTAATCCTTCTTATTGATATTGCAATTAATTTTGTCTAGCCAGCTAAGTTGAGAGGTGTATGAAGCTGCTGAGCAAAGTTGGACTTAAAGCCCAAAGAAGCCGAAACCATTTTTGAAACTTCTGTTATCTTTTTTACAAAAACACTAATGTACATTTTACTGAAGCCATCATCATGCTGAAAGATAAATGTCGTTCTCTATATAGCAATGACCAAAACAACCTGAGAGAGTTTGAAAATGGCTTGTCAAAACCTCATTGAAAACTAAAACACCATGTCATTCTTGACCGTTCACCTCAGATTTGCCAGTTTCACCAAGCAAATTTAATGAAAAGGAAAGTAAATTAATATGTTTATGTTTTCGGTTAGATTGTTTAAGTATGCAAACTTTTTTTGGCATCTTTATTACAAAAACTTCAGCAGCATCCAAGCTTTAACTCAAAATTTGCAACTACTTGCAAAAACAGAAAGCTGTAGGTATTTAAATAGAGGATGTACGTTATACGAAAGGAAGCTTTGTCTTATTTATTCATGATATACTATCTGTAAAGCACGAAAAATCTGCACTCATGCATACAAAATGGTTCCTGCTCTTCATACCAAGAAACGAAGATTTGGTCGCTACCTTATGATTTTGTTATGTCAAGTTACATAGTTATCAGTTCAATGAACTCATTTTTCATGCCTCTCTTTAACCATTTTGGCATTTCAGCTGTTTTAAGTTTTTATTCATTGACCATCAGTGAACCGAAAGAATGTAAGCGTTTATTTCTGGCCACAAGAAGAAGAAAAACGAATGAGAACTATACATACGACCTTCTAAAACTGATTTTCATGAGAAACTTCGAAAATTCGGACTCTTCCGGAAAAGTTTTATAAGTGTTTTCTGAACAGAATACAGTAAAAACTTGTTTACAAATTAACACCACTGGAAAGTCCATTTCTTCTTCGTGCAATTTCCTGTGTAACAGCAACGTACGAATGATGAGACATTCACTGCCAAAAAAGTAGTTCCGTTTCATGCGGTAAGAAAGCTTGCTATAGCCCCTTAACTTTCTCACTCATGTTGCTCTTTGGCTGCTATTGTTTAGGGCCAAGCTTATAGTTTATGGCGTGTACCAGGACTCTAAGCAAGTTTAATGTGGCCCAGGGATCAATGAAGTTAAAAAATGTTCTTACTTGAGTGACTGTTACAAAAAGGGTTATCGCTTTTTTCTTTTAAGGAAGTCGATTGTCCACAAAGATTTATAGGTTATTACAGCCTTCATACAGCTGGTTAATTATCTGAAGCGTAGATGACTAATAGTAAAATGATTTTCCCGCAGTTAGGAAAGCATCTGTTGCTACTGATCTTTCTTAAATTTGGAGTTGATTCATTAAACTTTTTGAAAGTACTTAATTGATGCAAATTCGCATTGCTGAAACACAAATGTTTGCGTTTTTCCTTTAGTGTAAAGAAAAGCATAATAACCTCTGTTATTCATCTGAAGATAACACGTTTTAAAATTTTGTTTAAGGCGTTTTGGATACTCATATAATATAACATAATCTGAATACCCCCTAGCTGAAAATAAAAACACTGAGCTCCTCTCTTCTTCATCCCGTTCTTTTTCATTGCTTACCCAGCACTCACATTTTAGGTATGTTACACTGAATTTGATTACAAACCATTCATCTTCATGAATCTTGAACAAGACGATCACGTTTTGCTAAAAATGGTCTTCTGTTATTATCATAAACTTTATTTTGGTAAACAAATTGCGCTATGAGCTTTAAAAAGTTTCTTCCTGTGACCTATTTCCTTTTCAGTTAATATGTAGTCATTTTTGTGTGCACTTTTCTAGTTGCTTTACACAACAGTTTGTACCCTTCGGTATTTTGTTGTGGTAGCAACCCATATTGACCTGCTTTGCCGTGCCCAATACAGTTGTCAAAAATATCCTAACTCCCTAAATTCATATTGCAAGATATCACGCAACAGCGCCATGGCCTTACCAAGTAGATTGCTAACTACGCGCGAACATAACGGCTTGTTAACCTTCCTTTGACGCATTAAAAACTGTACATCTTCCTTTGACGCATTCACTAGCTACAATGGGAAGTAAGTGGTTTCGATATATGACAGTATACATTGTTCATGTCAGTAAACAACGAACCAATTCTCTTAAAATGGAGCATAGAGTGCTAAAACTATGTGGTCAAAGTGGCTGCCCGTTTATCCTCTTTCACTGTTAAGGTTTTAGAGAATGGTACGTACAAGCAATTCTTGTTTCAGCATGTAACTAGAGAAGTACAGCGCTATATTTCTGCCATATTTCAGGAGGAAATTGTTAACGCCGCGTCCGAAATGTTCTAAAATATCTTGAAATCAAAGAACACCATGCATGCACACTCAATCATTCTATACCACAAATTCCTATCCATCTCAATAAGATAAAATTAAGGTTTAGAACAATGGTAATACTAGTTAGAACCGTTCTAAAATAGTTAAATGTTTTGATAACTTTCATTTGATATTTGTTAGCAGTCTTGACGTTCGCCGAATACAAGAATTATTATCTTTGCTAAAAGGCTTGCTCAATCAAAAAGCCACTCAAAAAAGATTATACAAAGTCTTTGACAAAAACTGAAAACATAATTTTTGTTTGATTTCAGTTTAAAACTTGAGTTAATTATTTTCAGTTCGGAGGAAAATGTTGGGTTCATCTTGTTTTATGTTCCAATACGAGAGAAACCTTTAATCCGGCTTGATTGTGTTGTTTTCGGTGTTAAAGTGACACTCTGCAGTTTTTCAGTTCTCCATGTTTCCCGAGATCAAGCTTCGTACAAACAGTATCCGACCAATGAGCAGAAATGTTGGCCCAAGTGGTATTAAGAAATGAGCAAGAAGATCAGGCAATATCAGAGTAGGTTCTTTTCGGCTGTTGCACATGCTTATTTTGTTAATTGGAGATCAGAAATTTTTGCAAGACAGCTTACTTAGGAGACTTTACAATAAAACTATTGGAAAGTTATGCTGAACAGAAAATAACCTCACTTCAAAATGCATTTTTTCATTGTTCTTTAAAAAGAAATACGATGCTTTAAAGGTTTGTAGCAAAGAATAACTCCCAAAACAATATTTTCAGTGAAAATTGTGTTGAAATTTATATACCAGAACTGAATGTACGTGTTGACCGAAACTAAAAGTGAAGAGCTTACGGAATTGCAGAGCGCGGAATCTGAGTTTAACAAGAATTGTAAATTGGTTTTTGTGAACACTTTGCTTAAGATAAAGATGTGTAGTCATTTTTTCGTTAACGTTTCATCAGATTTAAAGATTGTCTGACACGTATCTCAGATACAATCAGTTTTAAAAACTTGACTTAAATGTTCGTCAAGAGCTTTAAAGAACTGCAGTGAGCGGAACCAGGGTCGTCAAAGACGTTAAGTGCTTTGAAAGAGATTAGGGAAAAAGCAGCAAGATTTGTTTCCTTTACAGACGTTTCTTCCTGAATCAAATTGACGTACTAGTTGAGTCACAGAATAACTATGACTATTAACTCTTGTGTTTTTGTGTGGATGCAAGCATTTATTGTTATACTTATATGGGTAAAGTGCTAGCAGGAGAAACTTTCAACTTTTAGCTTTGTGCTGTTAGAAAGAAAAACCCACAAGGACTAGCCGAAACTTTTTTAACATCGTTGTTTAGAGAAACAAAAAAATCAAGGGTTCCTTTATGCTCAGATGATCCAAAGAAAGATTCATCACATTTTGGCAAACACAGCCAGGTCTGAATTCATCTGGTTAAATTTTGAATTTACAACCCTGAAAGTATTTAAGTTATCTTGATAACTCCTGTCAGCAAGAATGCTCTGGATTCAAGAAATCAAAAGTTTTTCTTGTTCTGTTTTTTGTTCTATACACTCTACTCGAGACATCTTTTTAAGTTCAATTCAAACCTTACAGCAACGTGTATTTCGGTCTTTTTGCATACATTGCGAACAAATACTAAAACAACCGAGACTGTTATAAAGAAGACTAATGATTTAACACCAAAGCGTAAACTCGGTTAATAGAAGATTACATAATGTGAAGCAAAACATGGCTGTTTAATCTTTTCGATTCAAACATACATAAAAAACTTATTCCCACGTTAAAACGAACTGAAGGTTAGGATTACTTGTGGTCAAACAACATTATGCTTGTTAAGCTTTTTTAAACGGTTTGGAGTCACGACAACCTTCTTTTTTTCATCAATTCCACTGCGCCAATATTTGGGTATCTACATGAACAGTGCTTATTTTCTATCGATCGTTTATAGTTTCTGGGGATTTCAAATTCCTTTCTTCCTTTCTAATGTTGCAGCTATAAACCGCTTTTTCTATTACTAAGACTGTTTTGTGAATAGGTGGACTGCATGCCAGTAATTAAACTGGTAATAATGCTTCGCTTATTCAGAACAAGACCCTAAATGACGCTAAATAAGAATAAGACATCTTCACTTTTAGTTTTTCTTATTTGTGCAACGAGTGACTAAATGCTTAGAAATACACAGCAAAAAAATTACAACATTGCCGTCTCAGGATGTAATCAATATCCGTTGTATCAAGTTCTTTAATAGAAACATTACCACTTCTGCAATCTGTTCAAAAACTGATCTTAATGTTTTGTAAATGGTCATAAAAGTTTTATAATATTTTAACAATTATGTTTTTTATATCATTCATTACATGCCTTTCAATTAGTTTGCACGTGCACGTGAATTAAAAAAGAAATTTGAAGTTATAAAGAACGAGTAGAAATATGAATCAACGCCGTAGAAATCTTAGAAGGACCGAGATCGGTATGATGCATCGAGACGAAGAAAAAGTACAAGAAGATCCTGTGTTGTTTAAATCTTGTCGCAAAAGTCAGTGTATACCTTTCCATTAACCCAACATCCATCTCGTGTCCTCATGACGCATAGAATGGTAAGAATCAAAGCTAAACTAGTTTTTCTTAACTTTGACAGAAAACGGAAAAAGCTAAATAGCATTTTTTTCTTTGTAATAAAGTTGAAGTTTGCTTAATCGTTCACAGGGTTGTTTGCATTTTTATTCATTTATTCTGACTGGTAAATGATTTAACCAATAGTGATTAGTTTATTGCTCCTTTGTCTTTAGCGTTTCGAACTGGTCAACGGAGCGCATAAACCACAGACGACACCTTCCTGCCTCCATGGAAGAAAATCATATCAAACCTTAATTTGACAAACGCGTTAACTTAAGAACAACTCATTTTCACAACAAGATCCGACAAACCAATCGTACACAGTTTACACTGTTTTGTACTAACTTTTTTATTGCTGCTCTGTTAGCTCAATAAACAACTCAAAAGAACAATGAGCAAAGGTTGTGATTAGATTATTAGATTATTGCTCTGTTAGCTCAATAAACAACTCAAAAGAACAATGAGCAAAGGTTGTGATTAGTTTTAACACATTCCAATCCCAATACTGCAGTGACAAAGCAGTTGATAAGGTAGGGAAAAAACAGTCATTTAGGACAAAAGAAATAAAACAAACAAACACTTTTAGCTATGAATTAAGTTCAAGAAAATTATTGTAGCATCCAGAAACCCTCAACCTCTACATTGAGTTAGACGCTGGAGACGCGTACTAACTCTTAAAAAAAAAATTGAGACCGGTGCCTTTGTTTCCGGCTCAGTGTAAATGATTTGCTTCGTCACTATTACCATGCAGTTATATTGAATAAACTCTTGTCAGTTAAACGCAAAATAAAACTAGCTCTTTACTTGTTCAAGACGTTCCGATTTGTGCGGAGACTCAAGTCGTTTGATGGCTTCTTCCTTGAAAATAAAGTAAGTACTGTATGTGAGAAAATAGTTAATGGCTTTCTTATACCTGTTTCGTCTTTCTGTTGGAGACTATGCTTTGTTTAATTTTGGTATTTAGGATTCTGTGTCAGGTGTTTACGGGCAACAGGATATTAAAAAAGTGACTATAGGAAGGGTTAAAGAAATGATGAAAACAGGCAGAAAAATTTACATTCCACCCGTCCATTAATGAACCCCTTAGAAACATCAGTAGCTAGATACAGCTTTCATTATTGTGTTCAGTTGTTCTCTAGACGTTACTCTACTTAAAATGAAAAAGTAATCGGTGAAGTTATTCAAACAAAACAAGTTTAAAGCTTCTTTATTTTTACAATGCTGTTACACGTGTATACATACGCAGTATGCAAGATAAATTTTTTTTTCTTACTCAAGAACTTTAAGTTTGGTCTTTTAGCCTGTTTTCAAACCTTTGCAAGGTCCAATGGTTACAGTGGTATTGATGTCAACATTTTTTACTGGCATTAGTAGCTTTTTCATGCACATAACCTAAACAGTTGGTTAGACTGTAGTTTTATACATTTCCAGTATTTCACTGCAACAACTGGTAAAACACCGAGATAACATGTACGTATAGAAAGGGCTGTTATTTTTAAGTTTCATTTTTGGTTTTCTAATGCAATTTAATAAGCTAATATCAAGGAATGACTTAACAAATTTTATAGTTACTAGAAAACACTCGGTAAAGGGTTTGGGGTTATTAAGGTTAAGATAACGTTCGATATTTCCCTAAATCATTTTTACAGGCATTAGTAGCTTTTTCATGCACAGAACCTAAACAGTTGGTTAGACTGTAGTTATTATACATTTCCAGTATTTCACTGCAACAATGGGCAAAACCCCGAGATAACGTGTACGTATAGAAAGGGTTTTTATTTTCAAATTTCATTTTTGGTTTTCTAATGCAGTTTAATAAGCTAATATCGAGGAATGACTTAACAAATTTTATACTTACTAGAAAACACTCGGCAAAGCCGTTTGGGGTTATTAAGGTTAAGATAACGTTCGATATTGCCTTATAAATCACTTTCAGCGGCAGTCACGTAAACTCTTAAAAGTTCCGTTGTTTATCTACTTTAAGTTTTCAGAGTAATGATACCAGCTAGACAAAATATCGCGGAAAAAAACCGCCGCAGCAATATTCAACTAAAGTGCAACCTGAAAGAAAATTTGTTGTAGGCGACACTTGACGTCATTCGCAAATTTAGAGTGTTTTCAACATTTTAAGATTTAATATCTCAATATTTCATGATTTGGAACTGTACCTTCACAAGAGGCATTTTGTCTGCAATTTCCTGACGCATTCTGTTTTTTAAAAGCCATTTCTTAATTAACTCAGTTTAAATCCCTGTCGCGTCCTTTGCAAGAAGCTATGCAAACAACAAAACTATAGAATAGCATTTTAACTAAAAAGAATCATAGAAATTTAAGTTTGACCATACTGTGCATTTCAATTAATCCTAAGTTGTTTGGCTACTAACTAATGTTATTTGTTTGAGTTGTTTCTAACTTTGGGAACAGTAAAGCAAAACAAGTCGGTAGCCCCGCCCATCCGTCTTAAAATACTCATAAGAATACGTGCGTTTTTACGATGTTCTCTTTATTAGAAAAGGTTAACGATATTGTTTGTGAAACGTGAACGAAAAGCTCCCCGTGTTGGTACATTTTCAGAAAAACAATAATTGAGACAAATTAAATTTTTTTGGTTACAGAGTAGGAAAGATTCGATTTTATATATCCGAAAGTTAATAGTCGGCGGAAATCAATCTTTAGCTGAGAGGCTAATTACTGGTTTTAGCCAAAAATGTGTGTTCTAGGTTATACGTAGTCACTCATTAAGATTTTTTAAGATCTTGGTTAAAGATGATGCCGACCTTTTTAAGTTAACCAAACAGCACGTTCTAGGACGCAAAATAACCGATCAACGATCTCTTAGGTGCAATGTAATAGTTGGTTGTTCAAGAAACTACCTATAAGTAAGAATGATGATATCAAATTTATTTAGTTTTTACAGGTTTCTGAAATCCCTACATGTAAAACCGAGCGTTTCCTGATATCCAATGTTAAGTTTGTCTGAAACTAATGATTCTTTTTTTTGTCAAGCTTCGTTACGCCTTCGTTTATATAGAATAGGGTTTTGTATAAGGGTTGAGGTGCATTTTTGGTATGTTCTACAGCTCGCTGTTCCACTATATCTTGTAGTAAAAAAACCGCATAAAATTGAAGGGAATGATAAATAAGAAATGGCATGCAAAATGGAGCGCATTGGTTGCAAGGGTAACAAGTTTATAGCTGGAACACAGGCGTCAAATACAGCTAGAACACTCACACAGCAAACAGGAGCATACAATGAACAATTCTTGCCGTACAGATAAGTGAACATTACCTCATGTATATGAAACACATATAGCAGACGGTTATCAAAAACATTCGGATAAAGTATCGATTGAAAAAGCACATTTTCGAATGAAACACAAAAGGAACAGTTGAAAGCGCTAGCAACTTGCAAAAGTCAATACTATATGTTACCTTTCGAAATCAAACTAAGTCTCAGTCTTTTGATTTTAACTGCTTACGTTTTTTTCAGGGAAAAGAACAAGATCGAAACATGTAGGAACAAAGAGGAAAAAGGAAAAATGCACATGAAAAGGTATATAATAATATGATACATGACTGGATTATGACTATGAGAGAAAGTGTGATGGATTAGAAAATACACGAAGAGGAGCCGAGCAAAGCATGTTTTTTATGTAGTTATGGAGTCTTATAATAATTTTTGGTTTTGTCTTACCAAAGCGAACCCTGCTTTTAAATGGTGGTTATGGTTGTCCTTTGACTGAATTAAGCAAAGACACTTTTATGTGAAATGCTAACTTCCACAAATTCTTAACTCAAGAGCAATTCCCGTTTATGAGTTGTATAAAATCTAAATTTATTGTTTCGATTGCAGATTTTTTAAGAAGACTTAGGCTACATATTCTATATGCTGTTAGCACTTGTTAGATGCACTGGCACTGCAACAGTATGCACAAAGGCAATCATTTGTGGCAGTTGGATCGCCATAGTCATCCCGGTTGATAACAACATTAAAGGGCCTTTCGTTTTTGCATTACTTTTTGTTTTCAGATTTGTGCCAGGCGAGCTCAACTTTTTCCAACAGATGTTCTTTAATCTATAGTTGCGTGAGTTTTTCAGCTATACGAGAAAGCAAACTGCATTGATAATGGAGAAATACTTTTGTATATACATCAACTAAAAGTTGTTAAAATGAATACCAAGAGTAAGTCTAACTGAATAAAGTTGACTTATTACTGATGGAACACTGGTTAGAAAGAAAATCTTGAAACACTAGTTTATATAGACGACTAGTTTAAAAAATGTTTTCTCTTGTTTATAATGATAATGATGATTGTTTTATCAAATAAATACACCTCGCAGCCAAAGGCTGAGTGACATATTACATAATACACTCAGAAAAGTACTATCTTAAAAACATGACTGTGAAAATTTGAAAATACGTGGCCTATTTACAACAAATTGTTTAAGGCTACGCCTTCCGTTTCTTGTTTAGCTAGTTTCTTGTTTGTTCTAAAATGGAGAGTTTCATACACTTCTAACCTAGGCAGTTTTCTGAAGTCTTCAAAAGCTAAAGCTTTAATTTATTACCTTCTTTATTCTAAGATTCTCTTTATGCTTTTTATTGAGAACTTGAATCATTCAAAATAGGAATAATTATACGAAAGTATGCGTAATCTTTTTACTCCCAAAAGACATTTAGCAGTAATGCCTGGTCGCCGGGATGCCGAGGCAGCCTCTGTCAACCTGGAGAAGCAGACCGAGAGCCGTAGAATCACTAAAGCCAGAACGCTATTGCTATTGATAAGTATCTCCTTTGTACACGCACACTGCATTCTGTTTGCTGCATGCACAACTTAACTTTTGGTTTTTTAGAATTGAGAACAAGAACCTCTGATTTCTTCGATTCCTTATAAACTTGCGTATCTTTTTTTTGCTACAACAAAAACAAAGTTACAGTGTAATAATTGTCTCAGAGTACGTATTTTCTACTGAATGAAACTTTGTATAGCCTGATCGAAAACCATTTCGCAAAGTACAAAAAATTATTTTACTTCGTATACATTTTCTTTTCTCACTTGCAGGGTCTGTTAGCGTGAACTAGAAAAAACGGAAGACAAATGTTTCTTTTGGCGAAACAATGTGTTAATTTATGGTTGGTCAATAAGTAACATGTAAAAAAAAAACTATCATCAAAAGATATCAGTTCAGCTGTTTAGGTTCGGCAACTACTTTCTTTTTTTAAGTAAAAACATAAACAGAGAACGAAACGATGAAAAGTTTGCGAAATATTGATTTCTAAAATGCTTGCGCGTTGTCTAATGACAACGCTTTTTTCTTGGTTATAAAGCTTGCTTTTAAGAGAGACGAAAATTTGTTTCTTTTTTCTTGCTGCCGCACTTTGTTAAACTTGTAAGAACACAAAAAGAGTTACTTGATGAACTCAAAGTAAAGCTCTCAGAACTTATATGACGTTCAAACCTTTGGCCAACATCAAACAACAACAACAGTAGTTTTAGCTTTTACATTTGCAAATATAAGAAAAATGGAGCTGGCTACCCGGAACAACCATAAGGGCTATTCAAGCCTGACAGAAGAACCCTTTTAGAATCAAACATGTTTAAACCAGCACGAGAAAGAAAGAAAACAATATAAACTGTTAAGCGTGAAACAAAAGAAGAGGATTGTAAGAAGGACACATTTTGGTAAAATAACTTCGTTAATTAAGTACTTTATTATCATAGTATTTCACGAAGTTTTCACTGGGTCTGGTTTCAATTTAGTGAGTTTCCAAAGTATTCTTTTCACAATGCTTATATAGCAGTACCAATACCATGGGTTTCCTTTGATAAAAGGACTATATATATATGTTACTAAACTCTTGAACAATGATTGGTCAGATGCACTACAATTTAATCAAAATAAACTGTACGAGTCGATCATGAGTCAAAGTTAAGTAGTGTTAACGGCTGATTTTCAGGGTCTCGTTAGACGATGACCAAAATCTGAACACACCGTGATGAACCACATGTTTTCATACCAGGGCCCAGCAACTCGTTCTGAAGGAAGAGCTCTTTAGTGATTAAACTGTGCGTCAAGTATTATGTTTTTGCTTTTTGATGACTTTTCTCTAGATACGTACGAATGCATATGAGTAAGTTTTGTCAGAAGAAAAACGAGTTAAACTTTGTGATGATACAACTTGCTAGCAAACATGGTGTTAATCAACAAAAAAAAGTTACTCCCACTACTCCTTAAATACCAGAATAAGAAACGGAAGCTTGCGACGCAATCTATCTTTTCGAAGCCATGGGTTTTTTATTGGAAAAACTGTGGCCAAATACAAAATTTTGTTTTAATCTTTTAAAATACTTGGGAAAATACAGAAGCGTAACTGGGTATCGAACTTCGGATGGGATA
This sequence comes from Hydrozoanthus tunicans, assembly GCA_026413305.1. Taxonomy (NCBI): domain Eukaryota; kingdom Metazoa; phylum Cnidaria; class Anthozoa; order Zoantharia; family Hydrozoanthidae; genus Hydrozoanthus; species Hydrozoanthus tunicans. The sequence continues at coordinate 25,615 of JAOBAT010057100.1, read as the reverse complement.
ACGATCATAAGAAATTGAACGCTGCGTGGAATGTTAATGAAGCAGTGACGATAGAATGTAATAAATAATGTTACTTAAGTTCTACTGCCGCTTATTGTTTATTTTGAAGTTTGCTTATTCTTGTGTTTTATTGCATTCAAGGCTAAACAAAAAACGAGTACCAAAGACAATCGTTTAAAAAGGCAAAGAGACCAGAACATAGTACCGATTCAAACAAGAAACTACGATAAAAACCAGGAACAAGTATCGACTAGAGAAGGCACTTTTCCGCAGCTTTCAACAACTGCAACAATGGAACTGAAGATCATAAAGCACAGACTTTCTCCGAGCCTTTTTGGTCTCGTACTTTTTGTTTTGAAGGTATGGAAATCATGTTAAGTAGGTTATTACTGCATATGCTTGTTGGATGAGAAATGTAACTTCTTGTAACCAAAAAGTAAATCGCGACTTTAACTTTTCATCATTCTTTTTTTCTCGTTTTGAACCAAATGAAACAAAAATGTTTTAATGTATTTTTGGGGTATGTCATTAAATCTCGAGTTTAAAACCGTGCCAATCGTTTTTATTTTACGAGCAATACAGTTCCAAGCCACAAATTACTTAAAGGAGTGCCTGCTATGTAAGCTGTATGTGCCATATGTGTATAGAAAACATATCCCAAATATTTACAACGTTTTAAAGGCAAACCGTTATAATTTTTTCATGTGAGGTATGCTTTAAAATAATAATTTAGTTGTTGCACCTATAACCAGAAAATGGTACAAATGTTTTTTTTTTCTATAAGATATTGACCTTGAAATCATTCTGTTCCAAGGACCCTTGTGCCTGAAAGTAATCACATTCCCAAAATCAAATTAGGGCTCGACTGGTTGACTATTTAGAAATAAAAAAGTAACACGGCATTTGATACCGGGGGGCTTTGGGCGAACTGGGAGTGAAAGGGCTATAAGGCCCCAAGCCAACAACCACTTTTACCCCTAAAGACTTATTTTTTAAATAAAACTCTCTACACTAAAAGATATGAAACGTCTTGGTTTTGAGAATACAAATTTTGATCGTCTAGTACTGAGATGAGCTATGAGTTTTCCCTTACCCTTTAAAAGAAGATTAAGGTATACATGTTGAGGTAAGCTCATAACCCAAGAATTTAAACAATGATAGATTTTGGCGGTTGTTATACTCAGCACGGTTACCGAGGAGATAAAAAGCGTCTGTCGCAGTTCTTCCGATGCGAAAATGTGTGCCTTAAGGTCGAGAGATATCATTGATTGCGACTTGCGGCAAAATTATCACAAAATAATTCTTGAAATTCCTTAACGTCGTAGTAAATGTTAATGGCCACAAACACACTTGTCTGAAACGTTGCACTAAGTCACGGTTTTGTACTAACATTTTTATTTTGTTTTGTTAACTCAACAAACAATTCAAAAGAACAATGAGAAAAAGGCACCAACACTGCAGTGCAAGGCTAAGCAGTTGAGCGATAGAAGTATGCAAAAAGAGTCAATTAGGATAAAAAAACACAGTACAAACAAACACCTGATTCATTGAGTTTTGTATAGCTAGGAATTAAGTTTCAAACATTATTGCAGTATCGGTAAACCCTCAACTCCTATATGAGTTAGACACTAGAGACTTGCTTAAGAGAACAATTGAACTTAGTACCTTCCGTTCCGTCTAGTAAATGATCTACTTTGCCACAAGGCCACAAGTACTATACGTGGTTACTTTGAATAAACCTTGTAAGTTAAACGGAAAACAAAACTCTTTACTCGTTCAAAACGTTTCTAAATGTGGGGTAATTAAAGTCGTTTGGTGGCTTCTTTCTTGGATATAAAACATGTACCGCCAGCAAATAGTTAATGCTTTCATTATACCTGTTTCACTCTTTCATCTTTTTGCTTTGTTTAATCTTGGTGTTTAGGATTCTGTTGAAATTTTATGTCTGACTACCCTTTTTCTATCTTCGTTTGTTGCTTTTCTTAACAACAACTAGACAGATATTTATTGGCCAGTACTAATTGTAAGAGAAGTGCGAACACTTAGGAAAAGCTACTAGCTATAGGAACGGTTCAACAAATGACGAAAACAGGCAGAAAGATATACCTACCCGTCCATTAATAAAACTCTTAGAAATATCAGTAGCCAGATTCTCATTCTCGCGCTTTACCGTCTTCATTAAATTAACTTGTTATTTAGACGTTACTCTTCTTGAACTGAAAAACCATTTAGTTAATCAGTTAAACTTGTTTAAAGATTCTTTATTGTTATATCACTATCACCCGTGTACATTTACGCAGTAAAGAGAAGAATGATAGTCTCTTTTACCTACTCAGAAATTTTAATTTTGGTCTTTTAGCCCGTTTTCAAAAACTGCTCTATCTCAATCAAGATCTCCTGTATTGGGCGTTGTACTTTGAAAGGCCGAAAGGTTATTTCGTGTAAAGAATCTATTACATAGTTGAGCCTAGCGTTAACATAGTTTCCAGTATTCACTGCAACGATTGGTAAAACATGTGAAAATATGTACGTTTAAAAAAGGCTTATATTTTCAGATTTCATTTTCGGTTCTCTAATTCAGTTGAATTAGCTAATATCATGGAATGATTTTGAAAAAAATTTACTAGAAAATACTCGACATAGGACTTAGGGTTATTAAGGTTATATGACAGGCAATATTGCCCTTAATCGTTTTTAACGGCGGTCTCGTATTATGACTTTTAAAGAGATCCGTCAGTGTTTGTCGACTTTAAGTTTTCAGACTAATGATACCAGTTAGACAACATATCACGGGAAAAACCGCCACAGCAATATTAAACTAAAGTCAAACCTGAAAGAAAAATTGCGGTAGCCCAATTATCTTGACGTCATACCGCAAATTTAGAGTAATTTCGATATTTTAATATCAAATGATTTGGAACTGTACCTTCACAAGAGGCAATTCGTCTACAACGGCAGAATGGATTCTGTTTTCAACAAAATTTTTGCTAAGAGCCATTTCCAAATTAACTCAGTTAAAAAGTGATGTCGTGGCCTTTGCAAGAAGCTATGCAAAAACGAAAGTATAGAATCGCATTCTGAACTAATCAGTATCATAAAAGTTCAAGGTTAACAATGCTTTGCGTTTCAATTAATTCGAAGTTGCTTAGCTACTAACTAATGTTAGTTGTATGAGTTATTTCTAACTGTGGGACAAGTAAAACAAAACAATCGATAGCCCTGCCCATCCGTCCTAAAAATAAACAATGTTTATATATAAAAAAACGCGTGATTTTTATGTTCACTTTACTTAGAAAAGGCTTATAATAATGATATTGTATATGAACCTCAACCAAAAGCGCCTTGTGTTGGTATGCTTTTGGAAGAACAATACTTGGCAAGAAATAAACTTTTTTTAGTTACAGAAGAAGAAATGTTCAATTTCATAGAGCCGAATATTAATAGTTAGCGGAAAACGATGCAGGGCCAAATACTGTTTTCAGTCTAAAAGTTAATGGTCTACAATACGGAGTGTTGTAATGTGTCATTAAAAAATTTTAATACCTTGGTTAAGAACGATGCCGACCTTTTTAGTTCAGTCAAACAATACGTTCTAGGACGCAAAACAGCCGATCAACGATCTCTTAGGTACAATGTAGTAGTTGGTTGTTCAAGAAACAACATCGATAAGAATGAAATCAGATTCATTTTAGTTTTTACAGATGTTTGAACTCTCGTACGTGTACAGTCATGAAACACATAAAGCGGAAAGTTATCAAAAACATTCAGATAAAGCATCAATTGATGTATCAAATTTTGTAGTTGTGGAGTCTTTGAGTTTTTTGTTTTGTCTGACCAAAGCGGAACTATGTACTTTTAAATCGTTGTTAATTACGGTTGTTCTTTGATTGACTAAAACAAAGACATATATGCATGTGAAATGCCAGCCGCAACTACCTCTTAACTAAAAAATATTTTCTTATTGTAGTTGAATACCTCCTTTATGATAGTATCAGTTCTTAACTTTTATCAGTTGCAATCTTTTTAAAAAGACTTATGGTTAATTGTTTCTGTGTTATTAGTATGTGGCGTGGATTGCTTGTTAGATTTTTTAGAGCCATTGGCGCACTAAAAGACACTCATTTCCGGTGGCGTGATGCAAAGGAGCAACGTACAAGTGTTGGATCACAATACTCACTCCAATTGACAACAACATTATTACTAGGGCCTTTCTTTGAAGTCTAACCTCACTTTTTGTTATTCTGGCTTGTGAGTTCAACTTTCTCAATCACTCGGATATTTAATAATCCATGACTTTTTCAACTAAGAAAAAGCAAACTCATACTAATTCGCTTATTTCTTAACGAACTCTTGTACTAAGACTTACAGTCGACCTGTATTTAATTAGCACAGCCGTTTGAAAAATAAAGCACTTGGCTTCATCTCTCGCTTGTAGCGCCATTGACATGTAGTGGTTGACAATACCCGAAATTAAATTCAGCTAGATTATTAGTTTTGCATGGCCTCAACTGTTTCTATTGTCAAGTGAAAGAGTTTATGTTAAGGTTGACCTATTAGTATTACTGATGAAGGACTGTTAGAAGGCAAGATCTTGAAATATGCAACTAGTTTTCATATATAGACGAGTTTTAAAGACGTTTTTGTCTTGTTGATGATAATGATAGTGATTTTCTAGCAATAAGTATTTACCTCGCGGCCAAAGGCTGAATTATGTGTTACACATACGTTCAGAAAAATACTTGTCACTGGAAACTAAGACCTTCCATTGCTTGGTTATTTGCAAAAGACTTTTAAATTGGTCTGTTCTAAAATCTGTTGTTTGTGGCCTTAAGCGGGAGAACAGTGAAGCCAGCTTGTGGTGTAACTTGTTGGTTATAAACTCGAATTTGTTGTGCCAAACAAAATACTTTCAATATGTTATCTTTGTCGAGGTCAATTCTTTGACATTACGTTATCTTAGTTGTTTTAACTTAAACTTTGTATAAATATCTCAATTAACTTCTGGTTTAAAGAACAGGGACAAAATCGAGTCGACATGTAAACAAATAAAGTAAACTACGAAAAAATATAGATGAGCCGAATAAATGAACCACTATCAGGAGGGACAGTATAAAGTCTTTTTCTTAAAAGTGCATTCAAAATAGACAAGATAACGAGAAGAGCTAGGGAATGAAGCATGTCGTTTTATAGCTGTGGACGCCCATTGACCGAAACGTTTTATGTTCTATATGTCGATCGACATTTTCTTGAGCGAAGCTCTTATAGTGTTGTTGATTACATTCACTTTATTTTATCTTGAATATATGTAGCGGTTTAAAACGTGATACCAAAAGTGTCAGTGTCAGTTGCATTACCTCTATCGCTACTGAAATACGTTACAACCATCTGTTTGACGAGCCTTGCTAGTTTGATTGTCTAACCACTATGTTGTACCATGGTTAAACTGAACATTCAGTCGCCCATTATGAATCATAAGTACAACGACGACCTTTTCTTATTATTGTGAGTTTTTCTCTGCCACGTCATTTGTTTAAGCTCTAGTCACTACTTATCTTTATTTTCATGTTTCTTTTTATGCTTTTTATTGGAACTTAAATCATTCAAAGTAGAAATATATACTGAACAGACTTAATCTATTTACTTCCAAATGATATTTAGCAGTTAAGCCTGATCTCCGGGATGCCGAGGCAGCCATTTTCAACTTGATGAGGCAAACTAGAACCATAGGATCACTAAATCCACAATGCCATTGCTATCGATAAGTGTGCCTGTTTGTCAGTACTGCTGCATGCACGGCTTAATTTTTATCATTTCAAACTTGAGATTAAGAGCCTCTGATATCTTAATTCGGTTTCTTCTAAACTTGCGTATCTTTTCTATGCTACAAGAAAAACAAGGTACGGTGGAACAACTGTCTTTGAGTATTTTCTACTGAATGAAATTCTGTATAGCATAATTGAAAACAATTTCGCAAAGTAGATCAAACAGTTGTTTGACATCGTATACATTTCCTGCTCTTAGTGCAGCGTCTGTTATCGTGAACCAAAAAAAAGAAATTTCTTTTGGCTAAACAATGAATAAACTTTTGGTTGGTCAACAAATGACGTTAAAATAAAAATTTCACCATAATATATCAGTTCAGCGGTTTAGGTTCTTTCTTTATTTAAGTAAAAAACATAAATAGAGAACAAAATGATGAAAAATTTGAGAAATATTGATTTTGAAAATGCTTGCGCGTCGTCTAACAACAACGCTTTTTCATTGGTTCCAAAGCTTGCTCTTTAGAAAGGTGAAATATATGTTTCTTGCTGCCACAGTACGTTAAATTTGTAAGAACAAAAAATTATTAACTGACGAACTCAAAGTAAAGTTTTGAGAACTTGATAAGACATTCAACCTTTGGCCATCGTCGAATAACAACAATAGTAAATTTCACCTTAAGACTAGCTTTTACATTTACAAAAGCCAGAAACTGCTGGCTACCATGAATAACCATATGAGAAATACAAACCGGGTAAAATAACTCTTTTGGAATCAAACATGTTTAAATGTGTAAATGAAGGAAAACAGTACGAAATGAAACGTGCGGAACAAAAGAAGGTATATCCAGAATTAACTAGAGAAAACACAGTTGCATCTGTTTAATGAACAAGTCTTTCATTAAGCTTTCACTGAGTCTGACTACAGTTTAGTGAGGTTCCAAAGTTTTATATATAGAGTACTAACGCTTGCACAATGCTTTCTATGGTCTTTGGCAAAACTGTACCGTTCCATTATAAAAGTCCAAGTCAACCAGTGTTGAACAGCAGACCTACAGATTGAAGTGGTCTCGTTAGACGATGGTTAAACGGTGACCATAAATTGAACACACTTCTGGACCATGTGCTTTTCGCACCAAGGCTCAGCAACTTGTAAGGAAATGCTCTTTATAGTGATTGGAGTGTGCATCAAGCATCATGTTTGTGGATAAAAGTTAGAACTAACGATTTTGTCTCTAGATACGCACGATGCATACGAATAAGTTTTTTAAGAAGAAGTTAAACATTACGATAATATAACTTGCTAGCATACGCGACGTTAGTAAAAAACAGAGTTGTATAGCGTGTTGTTGGTTGCTCACACTACTCGTTAATAACCAGAATACTAAACAGCTTGCGAAGTCTGATTTTTTGCTACTCTATTTAAAGCCACGCCGAACTGTACCCAAACAGAAAATTGGAAAATACAAAAAAAATAACGTTAAGTCTTTTAGACAATACTACTGCCGCTTATGGTACTATTTTGAAGTTTGCTTGTTGTTGTTTTTCAGGGCATGCAAAGCGAACAAAAAGCGAGTACCAAAGATGTCAATTATTTAAAAGGGCAAAGACTGAATTAGAACATATGTACCGATTCTTATACAAGAAATTGCGATATAAAGGAACAGGAACAAGGCTCGACTGGAAAAGGCATTTTTCCTTTCCAATGGAAAGAGGAATACTTATAGCAAAGGCTTTTTTAAGCCCTTTTAGCTCTCGAGGAAAGAAAATCATTTGAAATAGGTCTTTTTGAATCGGTTTATAGTTGTTTGATGGAATAGATGTGAATTGTAGTTCTTGTAACCAAAGTTTATTATAACCAAAAGTTTAATTTTTTTCTGCTTTTTAACAAAATGAGATAAAAAAGATTTTAATACCTCATCTGGGTATATTATTAAATCTTGAGCAGGTTTAGATCCAGCATAGCCAAAATCGAAAAAAAAAAATAGGAAATAAGTAGCATACCGATATCGAGTATTGCTTCAGTTATCGGTTTACAAATGACTGGACCGCACCGATCGTTCTTACTTCACAAGCAATACAGTTCCAAGCCACAAAATACTTAAGGGGTGTCTGCATATGTGCCGGTGTATAGTATGTTACAACATTTCAAACATTCTTAAAGCAAGCTGTTAACGAGATTTTTTGGTCTTATTGGAGGTATGCTATAAAAGAAAAAAATGTAGTTACAGCATCTATTTCAGGTCAACATTAAAAAAGTACATATGACTGTTTTTTCTCTTAGATATTGACCTCGAAACTCTCTCTCCCAGGGCCCTCACACCTGAAAGTGCTCATATTCAAAGAAACAAATTAGAGCTCGTCTAATTAAATGTTTAGAAATAAAAAGATAACACGGCATTTGATCTCGGGAGGCTTGGGGCGGTGAAAGGATTATAAGGCCCCCCATCGATTTTCCCATTACTGTGACCCTTCCTCCTACTGCCTTTTCCCTGCCTCTTTTAATTTATTTTTCAAATCAAAACGCTCCTTACCCTTACAAATATAAAATATATATTTTTTAAAATACAAAATGTTCTCTGGTTAAAATCTAAAACTATAAAAACTAATCTTTTGGCTGTTCTTCTACAGCCTTCATCAAATGGAGAGAAATAAAAATAATTGTAATGTATATAAAGAAAGTCTGAGGTGAGATAAAATGTGAAATTAATAAAGTTAGAACAACGTTGAAAGAGACTATTAATTTAAAATTATTTTCAAAAAGAATGCAACATTGTTTAAGAGCATTTGTCGGCATTTTTAGTAGCAGAGGTATGCCAAGATTCTAGCGATTTTCTAACACGGAAGGATCTTTTATCAATAGCTGTTGGGTTGTTAAAGTTGATGTTATGGTTTAAAGACCATGCGTATTTTGCTACGTTGGATCCTTTTGAAAATGTTTTGACGTTTCTAATGGATTTTTTTTTTGCGGATTTGTAGACATCGGCCTGTTTCTCCTATATAACACCAATTACAGTTGGGACAGGGAATTTTATACACAACATTAGGTTGCTGATTAATCGGAGGTCTAGAACTTATGAGCTCTTGTTGTAGAGTCTTGAAGGACTTGTGTACAACTTGAATGTCACTTTTCTTTAAAATTTTTGTTAAGGGTTGTGTAACACCATTGATGAAAGGAAGGACAGCATAACTGTTGTGACTCTTTTGTGGAGCAGCTCATTTAAAAAACATGCTACTAATTCAGGTGTAGGGACAGTACTAGTACTTAATACTTAGGTGAGCAGTCAAATTTCCCTAACCTTTCAAAACTGAGGTTAAGAAAAGTCGATGCAAGTTAGGAGAATATGCAAACTCATCATCCTAGTGGTGAAACATTGATAGACCTTGCTAGCGACTAAAATGGTATTTTGTTATACTCGACACGATTATACATATACCGAGGAGGGTACAACGTTTTGAGTTCTTCTGCTGTAAAAATGAGTGCCTAAAAGTCCAGAGATGTTACTGGTTGTGGCAAAACAAACATAAAACAATTAGAGAACGTCTTTTTGCATCCTTTGATATGTACTAAGATATGGTCCTACATCGACCATTCAGTCGAGGTATACTGTAGGTTAAGACCAGCGACAAACAACCAAAAAACTTAAAAAGGTGTGAATCTTCCATCACCTTCCTCGTGGGGTTTATAAGAAAACTTTGAAACAATCAATGAACTCTAAACCTAATAGAAATTTTTAAAAGCAAAAGTTATGATTTAATTATAAAACTTGGAATAGGGATCATTATTGTCAGTAAAGTTTGGTGGCTTTTCTCAATTTAACAAAGGCAACCCATGGTGTTGGTATTGTTATTAAACCATGTACCATGAATAATGAATAATTTACTAAAAACGCACAATTAGATTTAAAACAACAGAAATTGCCAGCACAAAATGCCTGGGTGAGACTTTCCCTTTTCCATACGTTGCCTTCGAACGCTACAGTGTCGATCCATAGCTCTTTAATGGCAAAGAAAATGAGGTAAGATTAGGCTGGAACTTAACAGCAATCCTTTGACTGTGTTTACACAAGGTGCCGAGGTATCTTACTATTAAAAAATCTTGTTTGAGTTTACCTTACCTTGTCGTGTAAAAGATACAAAATGCCTTTAGTCTAATTTCTCTCCCTGATGGTTTTTGGTTAATTTGTCTCATTGACACCTCCTGTGAATGGCTTCGCAGCTGGAAGTCAACACCCCGTAATAACAAAAACACTCAAACATGTTTGTCTTTAAAAGTCATATACAAGAGCAGGTCGAAGATGAATTGAGTAGTGCTATAAAAGTGTCACAATAAAAAAAAAATTGGGTAGGTGTCGAAATGCAAAAATGATGATGATCAGAGTGATTGCAATGATTGAGATGATGAACATTTCACATGCCGTATACTGAAGTTATTTCCAGCTACGTAAAATAAATTTAACTCCGTTTTTCTTTTACAAAATTCTCATGCGACAAAACATTTAGAAAACAAAGACATATGGCTTCTGCTATAAAATTTTGGCAAACTCAAGAACTCTGTGTGTACTGTTTTTTTTTCTGTTTTTGTAGAAGAAAATGAAGGGGAGTCTTTGCCCCCTGTCAGCGTTAAAACAAAGCCAAATCACATTACAAGTATTAATTGTTTTTTAAGTAGTAATTTTTAAAATGAATTTTGCAATCAGCACCAACGTTAGCCAATGGTGTTGATTAAGACAACGCTATTTCAGCGAATTGAAACCTGTATTAAGTTGACATTAAGAATTGAATGAATCTGAACAAGCTCAAACAGCTATAAGACTGAACTGGGCTTGTTCTACCCCTAACACCGTCAGGCAACAAAACGCTCAACTGTGTCTGTCGGGTCCGAGGTCAAGCCTATTCCGGGTCCATAAGTCGCCTTACCCCATTTTTCCTAAAATCTCCTTATATTAAGTCGCCTTAAATTGCACTTTTTCACCCCATTTTTTCTTAAATCGCCTTAAGTCGCCTTAAGTTGCCTTAAGTCGCAGAAAGTCGCTCTAAACCGCGGCGACTAAAAGACCCGAAATAGGCCTGGGTTATTAAAACTGGGTATTGGTGTCATCTTACTATGTTGCCACATGTCAACTCAGTTTGTAAATCAGCTTTTTATCTTATAAGAAACATCTCAAGGATTAGAAAATTCAGTTGTGACTACCGAAATTCTTTTGCATGTTTGTCAGCTCTCGCTTGGATTTCTGCAACTCACTGTTTTATGGGTCTCCCAACGTCTTACATAAACCGCAACGTGCACAGGATGCTGTTGCACGTCTGTTTGAGCAGTCCCGCAAGTATGAACACGTAATATTTATCCACAGTAATGGACCTGACGGCTACCTATCGAATACCGCATCCATATTAAAATACTCTTTCTAACTTATAAAGCTTTGAATGGTCTCGCACCCTTTCATCTAATTGATCTACTGCAACGCTACTTTCCAACAAGAAACCTTCGTTCATCCTATGCCTTCTTACTGCAACCTAGCAACAAATGGCCCCCGCACATTTTCTGTCTCAGCACCTGAACTCTGGAACAAACTACGTCAAAACATTAATTTGTCCTCAAGTACTGACAAACTTAAGAAAGCTCTTAAAACCTCTTTTTAATTCATTTTTTTTCATAAATTGTAGTTCTAATGTTTTTAATAGTTTTTTAAAAAACAATATTTTTATTACGGTATATTCATGATTAGGCTCGTTCCATCATGTTGTCCGGGACCACTGAAATTGGCTGATGCTGTTGTGGCTTCCCTACCCGTAAATAATTTATCTGTATTTTTCATGTACTATTATGTAAGTATGTACATTGTATTAACTTAGGCATTTTTGAGCCTTGTACCCATTTACCAGGCAAAATTAATAAAAAAAATGAACCAAAATGAAATGTTAACTATATTTACTAGTACAACTTTTAGCACTCAACCGTATAAGCGGTATATAACTGGCTTGATTGTTACTACTATTGTTATTTTTATTATTGCTATCATTAAAACGTTAGCGGAAGTTGTAATGCTGTTTTTGTACTATCACATTTGCTTTTATTATTTTGTAGGATTCATTGACAAATTGAGCCAAGCAACAAGGCAAGCAAAGGAGAAAATGCATCGGAAGTTTTTACAATTTTTTGCAGAGGCCGTACTTATAGTATTCTGTTTCTGCAATAGTCCTTGCAGTAAGGAACTAGCTCAAGTGGAAAGAAAGTTATGTCTGAGCATGAAGGAAACAGCATCTGAGACAAATCGAAGAATAAGAAAGATCAAATCAGATGCTAGTCAAAGCCTCGACAAGCCAAGCGTTCTGAGGGACTCAAAATCAACTGAAAACCTTAAATTCGAAAATAGTTTTTCTCTCGTAAGCTTTAGGAAAAGTGGGCGATTTGCGACAGTTTTAGAAAACAAAAGACGGAAAGCAAGAGAAATTTCAAGATCAGATCGTTCAATTTCAAAGATGAATGGAGACTTAGAAGAGTACCTTCAATTTGCAAAATTTCATCCGCAACTTAAAAAGGAGCTGCTAAAAATATTTGACAAAAGGGAGAAAACATCCTATGTAAAAATAGGTATTCTAAGAAAATTAAAAGACGGAAAGTACGATAGTCTCTTCAATTTCTGGAAAGCTGAAGCTTTAAGAAAGAGGATGGACGAACGTAATCAGTTATCAAATGACAACAAGTCATGGAGAAAAAATTGGCAAATTTTTGTACGAAAATGGAAAAACCCGAGTATAGAAAGCCTGTTTGACAAAAATCCTACAACTCCGAGTCTGCCTTATGAAAGTGAACATAATGTGAAGAAACAAAGAGAGCAAGCGGAAGTAAGAAAGGAATTGATAGGAAGAGAAATAACAAGTTTAAAGAGTAAAGGTGAGTTGCAATGTTTAACCAACTCTATTGTTAGTTTGATGACTTTCCTTTTTTAAAAAAAAAATGAAGACTCAGGAGGCGTGATTTGGGGGAATAGGAGAGCCGCACCTAATTTTTGGAAGAAAAAGCATTGTCAGCTCAGCCTGAAACATCAGCTTTTCTCTTGTTCCCAATCTCAACTGAGGAGGGGCTGGGTAAAAGGGACTCTTCATAACTGGGCATCTGTTTTTGGCTGCATTGGAGTAAGAGAGCAGTTATTAGACTACCAAGCCTCAAACCCCCTGTGTCAAACGATAATGTGCTACGAAAATTAGCAAATACAATCTTATGCAACATAGCTTTACAACATATAACTTATAAAGCTAAAAGAAAAGAAGCTATATAAATGGAATTTATCTAAGTATAAGAGACTTAAGTCTAATGCTTAAAATCCGCTACTTTTTTAAAAAAAAACCGTGGCAGCTAGCTACTTACTGTCTATTGGTCAAAACAGAGCAAATAGGTTATCCAATCAGATTGCAGTATTCGTATGCTAATTGGTTTCAACTAATCCAAATATATTTTTTGTTAATGTGCATGTGGTGTAAAATTCTTTTCAAGTTGATGGAGGTTTCACCGAATGGACTCCATGGTCTGTATGCTCCTCGTCGTGTGGAGTTCATTCTGTTAAAATGCGCATGCGTATTTGTACCAACCCGCCACCAATGAATGGTGGGAGAAACTGCGTTGGATGGCGCTTCAACTTGCAATTCTGCAAACTAAAGAAATGCCCCCCAAAAGGTAAGAAAAGGCAAAAATTTGGAACCGATAGCTTTTGTATTTTATTAAACCCTCATGAACCATGTGAATTTAGGTTTAACTGTCGGTTTGAACTAGTTTCATAAGTTTCTACGTGACTGTGTCAATTGAAAGATTAAAATAAAGAGGAGCTTATGCGCTTCAAATTATTTCATTTGATTTGTTTCAGTTAGTCACTGATACATGATTAGTTTGTTATTTTATGCCAAGAAAAGATCGGATGTTGTACAGTTTGATTGGTGCCTCGATGCCTGGCTAGTCAATGTCATTGCTATTTTGACTTTTTGATTGATTAATTTGTTACCTTAAAATGTATCATTACCTTTATGAGGGCGTATTGTACTTAAAAAGGTTAAGGAAGTCTAGGTTATTTTATCAAGCCTTTTTTGTTTTAATACATAATAGAAGAAAATCCTAAGTTTAATAAGATCACGTATAATTAAATTTCAATAATAAAATTAATAGATATAATTAAAAAAATAAAATAATAATAACAATAATAATAATATAGATATAATAAAATAATAATAAATATGATAAAATTCAAATTATATTTGAAATGTGTAAAACTTGATTTTAATTCTTCTCCGACTTATTGTTATACTCGACTTTCAGTCTTGGCTCTTGTTATCAAATTGTAAATTTTGGTTACTTTATCTGTTACTAGCTAGTTGACTTAAACTTACACTATAAACTTGTAAATTTCCAGAAACACCTTCTAGGAAAACAGTCCAAGCAGGTGTTCCCAAAATGACCATCCACACAGACGAACTTAGTCCGTACAAGCAAGTAAGCCAACCCCAACCTGTGGAAGATCAGGAGGAGCAGTTATCTTTTGGTGCACAGAGCTCTGTTGATGCTACCGAAAATATAGCTTCTGTATCAGATGAAGATAGCGCTGACTCAACAGTAACATCACTTAGTGATGTCGCAGGTAGGACTACACCCTTTAAAAGAAAGTTTGAACCTTTTTCATGTGAAACATATAAGGTATGAGCCAACAGATCTAGGGGGAGTTAGAAGAATGATTTCTCTGCTAATTTGTTTTTCATTCAAGCTTCAGAAAAGGCAATTTTTTGCCCATTTCCATACATTCTCTTTATAGAATTTGGGCATGTAATTTCTTTTTGTCTAGAATAACCATGTAAATTTTGTTTTTACAAATTCTTCCTCCCCCCCCGACCCCCTTCCCTACGAGATCAACCGGTCCGTCCCTTACCGGTATTAAGACCGTTATTACTTGGTTGCTGGTTTTTTGAAGAAACAAACGGGCTGCATGGACGGTTTAGCATGCTGCACTTTTTATAAAGCGTATATAGTCCTAAAAATGTACGGAATCAATGAACACACGCCGATATTCCATACTTCTATTGGGTCACATCTTTTATGTTACATTTTGAGAAAGGGTACAAGTAAGGTTCATCTTCGCAATTATAAGCGTTTTAGTCGAGTTTTACGTATTTCGTATTTTGAATAAACCCCAAATGAAAAGTAATTAGAGTTGAAATGCAAATTTCATTTTGCGATGAGTATTAGTTAACTATTCATTTGGAAAGATGCTGCTATCGAATGACACAGCTACAACTGTTTTCTTTTGTCTGACAAATACCTTTCAGGAACGCCAGATTCCGTACCGTTTGACGACGATTCCGCGATAAGATTTGGTTTTACTCAGTGGGCTTCTTGGTCGTCCTGCACAGCCTCTTGTGGAAGAGGATTTCGTGTACGCACGCGTGGTTGTTTCGATCTTGACAACGATGGGGGGAACCTGTTGAGAGCTGATCTTCTGAAGAAGTCCTACTTGGGAAGTCAGAAGTGTTTTGGGCAAAAATATCAAAAGGGCAGGTGTAACATCAGAAAGTGTCCAGGTTGGTAAAACATTTAGCGCCTTCCTGTTATATAACCAAACCCAGATGCAAAAATTGCTTAAACATCGAAAGAGAAATTAAGACTTGATAAACAACCTTTCTGTAGACAAAAAAGATGACCAATTGGGGTTTTAGCCGTAAGGCTGAACCTGTAGTTCTCAAATATCTTCTTCAAGTTTGTCAATCACAAATATTCAGTTGAGATGTAAGGAAGATAATGCGCACCAACGTAAGGTTCTAAAACTGTTGAGCAACTATGCCTTGGTTTAAATATTCCGAGAGTGCCATTAAATATACCAGGTGCTTTACTTTGGTTTGCTTAGCTTGTAACAAAGGCCTCAGATTAAGGAAGTACAGCAAACGCTTTAAGCACTCCCCTCTAAATCCCTTTTCCCCTTCTTCTCCCCATTCAATAATTGCTACGCAGGCGAATGACTACCCTGTTACTAAACACCACATCAATTAACACCTCGCACGTTCCAATGTCTGTCACTACACACGCCTTGTACATCCATTACACCTCGCACATTCCGCTGCCTGTCACTACACGCCACATCTATCACACATTTCACATTCCGATGCCTGTCACTACACGTCACATCTATCACACATTTCACATTCCGCTGCCTGTCACTACACGCCACATCTATCATACATTTCACATTCCGATGCCTGTCACTACACGCCACATCTATCACACATTTCACATTCCGATGCCTGTCACTACACGCCACATCTTACCTACCTCGCGCATTTCTAAGATCCATCGCTACACGCGACATCCCACATCAATTTAAAACACAGTTTGTTTTCTTCGGTACCTTCTGATGCCGTAAGCCGGCAAAAGTCTGGACCGTCCAAACGTTTACAGTAGTTACAGGCCTCCTCAAACTCAATACTACTCGCATTTACTTTATCAGTTTTGTTTGTTTCCAATTTAGTGAAGTCTAAACCCAGATACTCTGAGTGGGGCGCATGGTCTGCCTGTTCAACGACATGTGGAGACCTCTCTGTTCAGACGAGAACTAGGGTCTGTAATGGCAGCCAACTTTGTGTGGGAAAGAAAGTGGAAAGTCAAAGATGCCCAACAATTCCATGTGTTGAAGTGTTGGAGAACGAAAAGCAAAATATTTCCAGCAACTATGGTAAAACTAGCACTATGTTAGAAGGTTCCTTGATCCGGAACAAATCTAGTGATTTGCCAAAAAATGTGTTCCAATGCATTTACACTGTTTAATTGCCAAAGAATATCCGAGGCAAAAAGGCCCAAGAGTGCGAGGCGGCAGCATGATATAGCCGATTGTATAAGGAGAAATATCCGCAAAAGATAATAAAAAGTTTTTTGTCATCCAGTAAAAGTGCGATCTTTGTACACCAAACCACGTTTAGTATTCAACTTTTATTTTGCTTCTTGGCGTATTTTGAAAGAAATGAACTAGAAAACTAGATATAAATGAACCGACAACAAAATCTAAGATACAGTATTACATATGATGTATGTTATAAAACCTTTGAACATATGAATATAATCTTTCGAAAGTATTAAGCAAACTCTGTGCATTATAGGAGAACTATATAAGAAGTACTTTGCTTCAACAAGAACTTGGATTATTGCCATCTCTTAGAAATTTTAAGAGTTACATCTCTCTATTCAGATGCCTATACCTATTTTCCTCCTTCTATCCTAATTTGAAAATTTTTAGTTTTTACGGATAACTGTACTGACGGTTTTGATATTCGAAAGTCTCATTTATTGTAGCAATGAGAGTTAATACTGTTCTTTAAGCTGATTTTTTCTTTTTTTTTATTTATTGTCATCATTACTTTAGCTATTGCCATGAAAATGATCACAATTTTTTGATTATGATAATGTTTATTATATTGATTATGGTAATTGATATGATAATGATTATGATTATGATTATGATTATGATCACAGTTCCTGTTACCCCCAGCAACGACATGTGGTCAGATTGGAGCCCCTGCCCGGTCACCTGTGGCAACGGAATCAGCAGGCGCCGCAAAACATGTCTAAAAATGGCAGCCGGCTGTGATAAAGTACAATCGAAACTTTGCGGTATCGCTAGGTGCCCAGGTGACTTAAGTATTTCGTTATTTCTAGTACTACACAACAGATTTCCTTTAAACCCCCCACACGTCTAGTAATACGCCTAGTATTACCAGGTTGATTACTGTCACAAAGTTCTAGAACTCGAATGAGTTTCGAACGGCTATTTTATCCAAGTTAGACGAGAAGAACAACCAAACCATGTTTGTGGTTTGTGATACATAAATAAACATTGTTCGGGCAGCTGTGAGGTCAATATTGCGTTTTAAAATGTAAACTCAGGCGGAGGGTAAATATTGTCAGGCGCTTATCATTTTTAAAATTCCTAGTCCCGGATGCAATAGATTGGTCCCATTTTCTCCTTGACCCATGCTTACCTGCGGAGACGTATCGCTGGACAGAGTTAAGTTTTTGAGCTCCCCATCCTAAACTGGGTATATACATCAAGAGATTTCTGTCCTAAACAGGCTATCCTTTTTCCTTCGGCACTAGATTCTAGATAATGTTGTCGTAAAGTTCTGATAAAAGGTGACGAGTGAATGAGCCCAAGATTTAAGCGATCTTTCTGCGTATCCAATGATCTAAAGTAAACTGCTTATAAAAGTTCTCAAGTGGACGGCCATGATTGAAACTCCTAAAAACGGGATTATTAAAAAGAACGGGTGTTTCTTAAGAGGGTCTACATTTTGAAGTTGAATTGTCTTAAACACGATCAGGGTTTCAAAATCCCAGCGGTAACCCTATACCACAACTATCCTCAGGTCCCCCTCCCCCCTCCCCTACCACTGAGCGTTTCACCTACAAAATCGAACCTTGCAGGCAAATTGGGTTTCTCCCCTCCCAGGGTGTGCAAGTTTCGATTTAGAAACGTAACATCGTCTGTAGGGATGGAGAGTATAGCAGCATCAAAACTCTTAGAAACATAACTAATCAACAAATACCTGTTTGACGCAAACATTTACTCGAAATAACCCTTGTAGTTGATGGGAACTTTTCCGAGTGGGGCATGTGGACGGCGTGCACACCCACCTGTGGAGGTCAAGCAAGGAGATCACGTTTCAGGTCATGTGACAGACCTCCTCCAATGTACGGTGGAAAGAACTGTACCGGTCCGGTAATCCAGGTTGTATCGTGTGCTACTGTTAGATGTCCAGGCAAGTAGCAGAGTACCTGCAAGGCTTCATAAAGTTGGCAAACTGTACCTTAATGTTAAGTATTGATAAGAGAGTGTGACAGCAATAAATAAAACTATGTGTCAATTATTGTTAGGATAAAGTAGCATTGTTTCTAGTCAGTAAAACTTAAACAGTTCATTATTGAATTTCCACTGATATCACTGGTGTGAGGGCTGACGTAATTTGACAGCTATAATTTGCTATATAAATACAATATCCAATAACAATTTTGCTAAATTGAAAGATAAAACTCCTGGTGATAATGTTTCAGATGTCAATAAATGCAACTGAGCAAATTACAACAAAAATCAAAATTTTTTTGCACAAATCTTTGGCAAAAGCTATTTTTTCTCTCTGATAATTACCTGAGTAATTCTACTTAAACAATTATTTATTCGTCTCAGTAAATGAGTAGTATATGACTTCGTCTCGGGGATTATTCTCCAGTTTTTCGTATAATTGTTAAGTATCATGTTTTCTCTCCCTCCGAAGCTAAATTGCTTCCTTTAATACCCTTCTAAGGCATATAGTTTTATATAGGTTGCTCTATTAGATTCTGGCTTTCTTAAATGTTTTAATCAAGTTCCTTGAATGGCATTGTCTGCGTTTAAAAATAGTGCAGATATTAGTATCGGTCCACGCAAGTAAGAACTAGGCAGCCTCCCATTGTTCTGCGGCATTTCGCTTTTACCACAGCAGAAAGCTTAGATCTTCATACTGAAAATAAATGTACCTGTGAACAACAAAGTTTTTAAAGTGCAATGCAATGAAACTTTGTTTTAAAGCAATTTATTTGCTGTAATAGTTTATCCAAATCATAGGACTTTAAAACTCAAAGCAAAAAACACCTTCAGGATTTCAGTGTTTCCCACATGACATTTTCTTTAATTCTAAAAACAGAAATGCTTTAGCTAGAAAGAGATGGATGAGTGAACTAGAAAGAAATAAGTTTGCTTGCTCATGAGATTAGCCAATTTCACTGACCTGCCTAGTTCTTACTCGAATCGTTACTAACGGGCGTTACCATCGTTAACACTTGCATGGCTTACGGTAGAAATAGAAACCAATCTCAATGCTATTAGATTTCACGCTTTGGAGCCATCTTTTGCCGCTATACATGCATTTTTTCTTCCTTTGTAGATAACTTTAAATAACTAAATAACTCTTTAATGACTCTAAATGCTATTAAAGTCTTTCAGTTATTTTTAGCTCGAGTGTCACCTAAGCAAAAACTTTGTTCTCTTAAAAACAGTTGATGGAGGTTTCAGTGAATGGTCATCCTGGGCTCCCTGTGGTAAGACGTGCGGCGCAGTAACCCTGACACGCCGGGAGAGAAACTGCTCTAATCCTGTCCCTATGTATGGAGGACGGGATTGTCTAGGAAACTTTTTGGAAGTAAGACTGTGCGGCTCACAGCCGTGCCCAGGTAATGTGCCACGTAACATATTCAAACCATTGAATTAGGAACAGCTGAAAAACTGTTTTAATGCAACCCTTATCGTTATGTTTCAGTTGATGGGAGGTTCACGGAGTGGACATCTTGGTCAAGTTGCTCAAAGACATGCGATACGCAAGCCGTGAAGAAGCGCGAGCGGTATTGCACTAATCCAGCACCGAGGTTTGGTGGGAAAAACTGCCAAGGCGAGCGACAGGAAATTAGGCCATGCATCCTCGCATCTCATTGTCCAGGTACCGAAAACTTATAATATTTAATACTTTTTATTAGTTATCAAGTTATTTTTAGTAACTAGTTTAACTTTGAATTGCGAAAAATAAGGTATGTAAAATTGTTTTATACATGTGTGCTTGAAAAGATTGAGTGAAAGCTGACTTGACTTAACTTGTTTGTAGTAAATGGAGGGTATAGCGAGTGGACAACATGGAGCGCATGTCCGAGTAGGTGTGATGCCACTGCCTATAGATCTCGCAGGCGTCAGTGTAATAATCCCAAACCAGCTTTTGGCGGAGTCCCTTGTCTTGGACCATCCGTAGAAGAGTCACTTTGCCCTGTAAAGCTGTGTCCTGGTAAGAAAGCTAGCATACTTAAAGGCGTAAAGAATACGAATCTTTAAGCAAGGAGGCAAAAAATTATTCTGTATGGCCGAGTGATTACCGCTTGTGTCTCCCACCTCTGTGAGCCTGGGTTTTGCACGTGGGCTAAGATTTGTCTATCTTCCACTGACTCCGAAGGTTTTTCTCCGAGTTCTCCGCTTTCCCGCCCTGCACAAAATTGACTTTCACGTCGAGATCATCTGTGCCATCGAGCAATTAAACATAAGCCACTGGCATGCGAGAGTGGGGGACTCCACCCAGTGTATTGCGACGAAAGTAAATTTAGTTGAAGTAATAAAGTTAATCAATTGAAGTGTGATTGATTTTAAATGTAAGCCCGCAGGGCGAGTTCGTTTGTCAGCAAAAGGATAAAAGCCGAAAAGAACATACTTCTTATAGCAAACCCTAAAAGAAAACAACTTAAATTATCATCAATGAAAAAGGTAAAGCTCTTAGGATTTTTTCCGCACTTATATTACAAACGGAAAAAAACTAACTTTAAGATCCAACAACCAAAAGAAAAATAGTTCAACCTTATTTTAATCATTATATTATTTTTGTCATCATCGCCATTTTTTGTTTTAAAGCTATCGTTACCTAATGCTCTCCATAAGAGTTCCAATAGCTCAGTGGTAGAGCATTCGACAAGTATGCGTAAGGTCTTGGGTGCGATTCACACCAGGAATCCTAATCTGATGATTACCAGTTTTTTACATAAAGTTTTCTTTATCGTCGTCTCAAACGTTTGTACTGTTACTATTGTTATTATTATGATTACTTTTATTAGTATTATATACTAACTTTGTATTTATTACTACTCTTGTTATCGTTGATTCAGTAAATGGAGCATTTACTGATTGGACACCTTGGACCCCATGTGATCACGTGTGTAACCGCACAACTTTTACAGCTCGTGAACGATACTGTACAAAACCACCCCCGTCAAATGGAGGCAGCAATTGTCAGGGTAACCGTGTACAGGTGAAGGTGTGTCACTGGAACCAGTGCAAAGGTTTGTAACAACTAGAATAGGAAGTCTGTGACGTCACGGCTATGATCACGAAGCTGCAGTGTTTTTAAACCTTGATAGAAACGCTTTGACGTAAAATATCACATCATAAGCTCTGTGACTATCAGGTGACTTCAGTTGCATGAGTGGCCTTTAAATTTCAGTTGCAACAGGCTAAACGGTCATTGATAGTTATTTGTTTTTACTCATTTCTTCCTCTTTTTGCATAAGTCGACAAGCAAGATTGATAAGTGTTTTACTGGAGTGGTTTAATACCTTCATTTAAAAGTAGCATGGTGGTGAAATATCAATAAACACGTGACATGCATGGATACGTTTCTCCGATTTATTCATCGTTTCGTTGTGCAACGAATCAAGCCAGTTATCATTCATTCATTCATCCATCCATCCACTAATTCATTCATAGTTTCATTCATTCGCTCGTTCGTTCGATCGTTTGTTCGTTCGTTCGTTCATTCATTCGTTCGTTCGTTCGTTCATTTGTTCATTCGTTCGTTTTTTCGCTCATTTATTCATTCACACGTTCATCCGTTCGTTCATTCATTCATTCGTTCATTTATTTTGAAATCGTTTGTTCATTCATTCATTTATTCATTAATTTATTCTTTTTTCATCCATCTATTCTTTCATTCATCTGTCCATCCGTCTGTTTGATCCCTCGTTCATACATTCAACCGTCCTTTTCTCTCTCGTTTCATTAATTCATTGAATTTGTTCATTTAGTCAGGTCTAGAAATCTCTGCTAATTATCTTATAGATTATTTAATAAGCCACCAAGCGTCTGTTTTTATGTTTAACTTACTACTTCCTACATAACGCACAGTTGATGGAGGATTTTCCCACTGGTCGAGATGGTCCTCATGTCCTCGATGCCGATCAGGAGTCAAGAAGCGATTTCGGTACTGCAACAATCCACCCCCATTGAATGGCGGAATGAACTGCAGCGGACCCACGATACAGGTTAAACCGTGTATTCCAGGACGTTGTAATAAATGTACGTTTAAAAACGCTTGTTTTCCTTATACTGTCTGTTTTCATTTCAAAAACATGATCATATGTTTGTTGTGGCGACGAATGGTGGTGACGCCCATTATAGTGACGATAGTCAACTATGCTTAAAACTGAATTCTCCATGTAAAATATTTTTAAAGAATTGTTGGCTATAAATGTTATAAGATATGTTGAAATAATAAACGTTTTCGGTCGACTTGACCATCATCAGGTTTAAAGAACTGTGGTTCAAGAGATTACAATTAAATACACATCTTGGCAAAAGCTATTAAGTAATTCCTCTTGGGAATAAACGTAGTTCAAAAGATTTTACCTGTTTGTTTAAACTTGGTTTTAATTTGCAATGTAAATAGATTCTTTGACTTTACGTAATTTCCATTGTTTAGCACTGTTTAAAATCTTCCATTAAAAACTATGTTCTTTGTTTCGGGCAATGTGTTGGGCCGGCTCAGAGTTGTGATTTGGATTTTCATGCTATAAGATTCGTTCAATCAATATCACAAACATCATTATAAAAGTGACAAATCATGACAAGTTTATTCGTGACGATGATAACAATGATGGTGACGAAGTTAATAGTGCGATAGTCAAATTATGCAATAAGATGGATTCCCTCACTATCGCTAGCATCATTAACGGTTGTGTTAAATTCACATCATAGCAGATGGTATGAGCCCTTGGTCACGGTTCAGCCCATGTAGCCATTCCTGTGGCGGAGGTTTACAAAAGAGACGACGAAGGTGTAGAAGGCCTTCACTCGGATGTCATGGCAAAAAGATACAACTCAGAAGATGCAATGTGCACAAGTGTCATCGCAGTAAGTAGGAAATACTAGTGTCGACAATTATTCAATTATAATTTTACCGACCGTCTTCAACGCGTTAAAGTTTTTAATTTGAAAAAAATTGAAGGTTCTTTGCCTTAAAAATGGAGTGTTTTTTTCCTCGTCGTTATTCTATTCATTCTTGTTTAGAAAACTACATCTGAAAAATCTGAATGCAAAAAGTTTTTCGAACATATCTGAAAGGAAGAGCATGCATTTTTTCAGTATACTGCATGCACAATCAAGTGTTTTGTAAAACGCTAAACATGTCCTGGATGTTACTTAAACCTGAGAGGTAGCACTATGCAGCTGTCGCCAATGTGCTACCAATCTTAAAATTAAACAATCCTTGACCTTGTGTGTAGTGCAATCTGAGGAGATTTGTTACTTAGAACAAAAAATTAAACAGACAACTGAAACGTATATGAACTATACGAAAACCAGAGTCTCTTTGTCATCCTCTCGCACTATAGTTAAGATACGAACTGGCTGTGGAACCGCTGTTGTATATGTCTTTGTTGGGCCTTTTCAAGGTACAATTCACTGAGCGTCAGAGTTATACGTGCATATTCTAAAACTAACGCACCATAGGCATAACTCTTACTTATTATTATTATATAAGAGTACATTCGCGGACTGTAATTCAAGGTCTGAACCTTACTTATACTGTATCGTGGTCACTAAAGAAAAAAAAACTGCCTTTTTTGTTTTTTGCCTAATAACCAACCACTCCTTTTGCTCAACCAGCGTCTTCCGTTTTCTTAGACACCCGTACTTTGCGATTGGCTCATTAAATAAGGAAAACGATCGGGTCCTTTTAAGGTACAGACCACGCACTTGGTCAATAAAAAGTTTGTTTCACCAGGCGCTAGGAGCAGTTGTTATAAAGGTCAATAGACGACTCTAGGGACTGCAAGGAGTTAACTTGTCGCGGAACTTTTTGACCAATTGATACATTTGTTTAGTATAGATAATCACTCGACTTCAAGTTCAATTTGGAAATAATTTGTAAAGTGGGTTTTTCAAAAAGTACCAAAATTGCAAGAACCCGTAGGACGAATGTCGTAGTAACCGTAGGCCCTTTTTCTTGCATTTAATCAGTTTTGTAATTATTCCTTCCTGACGACTGAAGTGTTGGCTAGAGAGAGAGGGGGGGAGGGGGTATAGCCAGAAAAATGACTTAGGAAAACTTAAAAGATACGGTCAATCGTAGCTTAGAAGAGGGGATGGGAACTCCTTTAGAATTGCTAAAACCTGCAGTATTTTTTGTGTCGTGCAGGTGAGAACTATTTGGTAACAGCTGACCCAGCGGCTGTGTGTGGTTTCAACCCCTGCGCAATCAGTAAATGTCTTTCCAGTCCGTTCGCACTGTGTGTGAGTAACACCAAGTGTCAGCCAGTTTTCTTCGAAAATGGAGGGAAGATCCTTGATGAATGCAGGGGTAAGAGTCAGTTGGCAAACGTTTTATTCTTTTATTTACACCTTGCAGCCATAAAAATTTGAACTAATTTTTGCTAAATTTACTAGTTTTCTAATTTTTCTTATTGAACACAAGATAAAGTGCATTTTAAATTAAAGATCAGACATCTGTACATGGCTGCACTTAAGAGGTCGCTTAAAAAAATCAGACGCTAGGGGTGCCATCAATTGCAGAGAATAAAGATACTCTGGGGTCTATATTGTCTTTGTTAAGCTCGAAATACATTGCTGGTAACTAGAACTTCTCACCTTTACTCGTGGAGTCAATAAAAAAGGAGAAGGAACTATAGCAATGTTGAATTCAAAACACCAAAAACTATTTTAAATGCTAATGTTAAAGTTACTAAAGTTTCTTTTTGCCCCATGCTAAAGGACTCATAGCTGTATCTGGATTCCCGAGTAATTCGTTAACTAGTTTATATGAAAAGAAACTTTTATTGAGTTTCTATTTCTTTCTTTAGGTACAAATGTCTACCTAAAAGTAGCCGCTGAACGAGTTTGCAGGCTCGATCCATGCAAGTACACAACTTGTTTAACGGCAAGTTCCGATCGATGTGTGGCTAGTTCCCAATGCAAACCAGTTTTCTTTGGCGCTGGTGGTAAAAAATTGCACTGCAGAGGTGAGTTCGTCCCGGGGGGGGGGGGGGGGGGGGG
>JAOBAT010057089.1:13159-27167 GCA_026413305.1 Hydrozoanthus tunicans | reverse complement strand
CAACATATCAAAACGTCCATAAAGGATCTGGAGTTACCAGGAGAGAGTACCAGAGCACACGAACATCAGGAGAAAAAATTAAGACCTCTAGAGGATTCCATTGATCAAAAAAAGACCTCTTTCAGGAAAACAGGAAACAGCAGGGCTTTGCACAAACAAGGACAAGAAGTTGTGGATTATCAGTTGATGGACAGTACCAGAGAACATGAACAATTATTTACAGGAGACACTACTGTACTATAAGACAACTTGGGTTGCCATAAATGGGATTACACATGTACATGTAACTTCTATCATGAAACACAGTTTTTAAAATGACAGCTATACATTAAACATAAAGTACTTTATCTTGCAACATACAAATTAACAATGTACCTGAGTGACTTAAATCTACTACTAGTTTTTCAAACAAACAAAAGTACTGCAGTGTGGCTTTATTCTTAGTTGTTGTCTCATATTATCATGGTGTTACCTTAGCTGTCCCATGTAATAAGATTTGTCCAATACTTGTCTCTGAGGTCCTGAAGAACAATTATTAAATCTCTTCAGAACTTTCTATCTTCATTAAAGTAAAATCAATGTACACTAGCTATGATAATAAAGTTATTGCAGATTCAGAAGCAGATTTGAGAAAAATAAAAGCAGTGTTCAAACTCGTGCCTTTGGATGCACGTCTATTACCCTCTCTAGACTACAGATTCTGACTTAACAAAAATAAAAATAAATACAACATGAAATTATCCTCTTAAATGTTTGATGACCAGAGTGTTTTTTAGTCTAAAGCCAATAACTAAGAGGACCACACAGGTCTGCAACTGAAACAGGGTAAGGCAAGTACTGTATAATTGAAGAGCTCGGTGTGAATTGCCGCAGCACAATAGTCACTCAATGGAATGATGTAAGCATTCAATTCGCTAGACAAGTGTATTTTGTTTTGCATTGGTTGTCACAAGCACTTGCATTTTGTAAGTATTCTTTGGGTCAAGGTAATCTTTTGAAAGATCCCAAAAGTGGAAGTAAATTAAACACTGACTGAACCACCAAAAATTTATGCGGTTTGTGAGTGAATCTATTTTCCTGGTCGTTCTGTAGCAAATTCCAGCCCCTACTGTCAAAGCATTTTAGACAAGTTTTGACTGCTAACCATCGCAATGAATTTGAAAGTTTGCCATTAGATGCGGGTGGCTCTACACTTGCAAAAAATATGAAATGGACACTGGGAGGGGTCCATACCATTCTCCATTAGTTTGTTTTGGCCACATGATCAAGTGATTTCCCAAAATTGCTCTGATTAAACGGTTGTCACTCAGCCCACAAAAACAAAAGATAAATCATTTCATAGCAGTACCAAGGGGATGAGATGAACTTTGCAAAAATTGTAGTTCTCTTGCCTGAAGAATACTGTTTTGATTAAGAAATCAATTAAGGCAAAAATCTTTAGTTTTTGGTTCCAGCTCTTGAAAGTGAAAGTTTAGCAAATGGTTTAAGAGATGGGTTTGCAAACACAATGCTTACCCGCTTCTAACTTTTGTGAAAGATTTGAAAACAAATGTCACTTGCAAATAAATAATGTGGCCAAAAGATTTGAGCTATTTGAGTATCAGAAATGATGCAGTAATTCTCATGAGAGGCTTAAATGTGCAGCATGCAATGAATAACGAGGTATTTGAAGTAGACTTTTCTTGCATGTTTTCTGTTGTGATACGAGTGCTAAAATATGGGTATAACATTTCTATTTACTTGAGATGTGGGTGCAAAAAAAAATAAATTCTAAATTTTTTTTTTCAATCTAAAATTATTGACTTAATGTAGGCTGTTTTTGCACTGAGCTCTTTAATTAATAACAACACTGTTTAAGTATAGAATTATCATTGTAATAACAACGTTGACTATAGCTGTGATAATACCTAATCCTTTCACTCCAGTCTTCATTCCTGTCAGGCCCTGTCTTGTCATTGGGCGATCTGCAACCTTGATCTGTGCATT
This sequence comes from Hydrozoanthus tunicans, assembly GCA_026413305.1. NCBI lineage: Eukaryota > Metazoa > Cnidaria > Anthozoa > Zoantharia > Hydrozoanthidae > Hydrozoanthus > Hydrozoanthus tunicans. The sequence continues at coordinate 25,181 of JAOBAT010057089.1, read as the reverse complement.
CAGTGCTGAAAAGACCTTGATTCGTCAGAACAACTTGCATCAAAAAGTAATATAATTTTATACATATATGCCATAATTTATAACTTGATATAATGAATATAAGACTTTTAGTATAAAAAGACATTAATTTTTATTTGTACTGTACTGTACTTCCTGTTTGACTTGTTTTTTATAATAATTATTACTTTAAAAAACCAAATAAGTTAATAAATCTCTTTTTTTAAGTGGATAAGAAAGACAATTAGTTAATGAGTTAGGTAGTTAAGAAAGGTTAAATAGCTGCTGAGGTGTGAAGCATTTTGTAGCTGGCCAAAGAATGGAATGCTTTTTATCTTTTTTTATGGTTTGAGAGCTATACGAAAAGATGACATTTATTACCATGATGACATTGAGAGTTAACTATTTGCTTCCAAGATATGGAGACCAACCCCAAGTTTTGGGGATTGTGACCATTAATTCTCTTAAATTTGAAGTGTAATTACAGCTAGGTCTGCAGAGATCTGCATGACTGGATCAGATGCTAAAAGAAAAGTGTTAACTATAATAATTATTAGATACACTCACCTCCCCCTTGGTCCATGCCTCCTCTAGTTCCTGGTCGCTAATCAACATCATAAACTTATTTAGAAAAACCACATAGAATCACACTTAAAGATTGCTCGATACATATATCTAGTTGAAAGTCCTTGTCAATGAACATTTTTTAAAGGTTTTGTCAATTACCATGACAATATTTTTGACATATTAAGCAGACATCTCCCCAGCTTCAGTAAGTTTCCTGAAAAGTTGGGGGTGGGTGCTTGCTTGAGCAGATCAAACTTCAATAATTACCAGTACATATTAATTTTCTAGAATTTAGCACTGGTACACAATATATATAGTAGCCCTCTGAAAAGGGAACACAAATGAAAAACACATGATCATGCACTCACTCTTTTTAAATCACAATTGCTATTGAACAAGCTTTGTTATGGTTTTCATGTTAATATTTCTAAGGGATCCATATTTTTATTCTAGAACACAGATAAAATGTAGTTTATAAACGAAATTACTGTGAACTCTCTGGAAAGTTCAGGATTTTTTCAATAACTACAGTATTTGCAATTCAAAACACCAGTGTTCAAGAACATATATAATATACGTCCAAAAGTTGGTGTGGGTTAAATGCGATGCTTACATTAGCATGGGGGCTAATTACATGCAAAATATGGTGATAAGTGTAAAACCAAATAAATAATAGCATAATTTTTTCTTACTGAACATGTACACTGTAATATTTAAAATGAAAATTCTCAAATCTTTACAGTAATAATTTTGATATCAGTTCCACACTCAAGTACTAACCACTCAGCCTTCTAGCTACATTTTACAACTTTCAAGAAATCCCTTCTTACCATGCCAGTCCCTGTAAAAAAAAGGGTAATGAAAATTACTTGACATGTGGAATCTATGCCATTATCATTTTGCCATTAAATTAACAATCAATTGGAACAAAATTCCAAAGTATGGTGAATTACATTTAGCAGGCCTACTTAACAAGAGAGCATGTCAGGCATCAGCCAGCTAGCAAGTCAGGGGAGCCAACATTTCTAGTCTTTCTTAATGTTGGTGTCTAACACAGATGGTGGAAAAATATGGCTGTTTTTGATATCGCCACGTGTGATTGATATGGGTGGCTGATACACTCTATATTTAACCAAGCTACTATGTAAACATTGAACTAAGTAAAACTATGTGATGAGTAATATTTACAGAAACTGAAATATTTCAAAACCGTATAAATTTATAATGAAAAAATGCAGATAATAAAAATTTAAGTGATTCACTAGTGCTAGATCTATACTTTCTTGGTGCTGAAAACAACTTATAATAAAAGCTACTATAAGCTATGTAAAAATTAAAACAACATTTTGTTTATAAATCTAGTACAAAATTGCATCACAAATAATTATAATTTATATATATATAAACCATCAGCTGCTTACCTGGTGCTCTTCCCATTGCTAACCACACAATGTAAATTGGAGTTAAGGGGCAAGACATGAAGTATGTAAACACTATATTTGACAGAGTACTTGGTACCACATATAATATCCAGTTCATGGTGCACATGCATTTCATCTCAGGAAGTCTCAGTGTTTCAAGGGCTTTTCAAAAACTTACAACTTATTGTTCACTAAGTGCATGTAAACACTGACAGCTTCATGTTCAAAATTAATTTAATATGTACATAATTTTATAATTGATAAAAACAAATTCTGTCTTAACCTTTCATCATTCTTGTTGTCTTGTGTATAAACATGTATACTGTACTTGTTTGCAAGTTCTTACAACTATATATTGACAGAATAAAAAGCCTCAAAATTTAATGCACTTATATAGTCCTGACTGCCAACAAAATATTAAATTTTTGCTGCGATGCAGGAGCAGCGAAACTAATCTCTTTGTTCTTGTGATCCCGAGCATGCATGGTACGATTATATGCTGTGCAGATTTTGGTGTCTTGCGCTCGAGCCTCGATTTCAAAAACAGGGCTGCAAAAGACTGGAATGCAGTTTACTTCACCTCACCTTGTGGTCAGCTAGGGATTGCAGATTATTGTGGATTATTGGGGATTTCTATCTAAAATTTGGTAAGTTTGACATATTGTTTATTCATCAGTTTCTTGGGACAAGCTACCACAGCTTTCAAAGTGTGTTCAAGGAGGTTTTAAAGAGAGTTTCAGACCGATTTTGCCACGAGGAAGTCGTTGCCTAGGAACTTGCTACTAAACTTGTTTCTAACTGTCATAGCACTTCCCTTTCTTTCGGAAACTTCTAGTTTTTAGCCTATTATGGAAAAGTAAAAGAGTGTTGGAGAATTCTTTCTCAAGCTGACACAAAAGGATACAGCTACCTGGTGCCATTCCTCGACCATGTGACATTGTGCCAGGTGGTCGGCCAAGGCTAGATGGAGCGCGGCCTCGCCCACTTGGTGGCCTCCCTCCAAAATCACTCCTTTATCAAACAAGTTTAAACAATCATCAGTCAGTTTTAACTGTTAATCAATCAACACTAATGCGTAATAATAACCACTAACCCTGGTCATTAAAGGGATTTAATTAACCATATTAGGTGTTATATAAAATTATGTACATATTATAACACAAAATCATGCTAATTCAGTTGATAAATTTAATAAAACTGTAACCATAGGTTTCAGCTCAAGGTGACTAGTGATTGCCTTAAGTGTGAAATCTAAGGTAAGGATTTTTATCAATTCTATCAACTTTAAAATCTTGTGAATCATCTAAATATTTTAAACTAAGTATGTGCTGTGCACACTCATGCAACAAGGACTTTTTACTATGTTTTAAGCAATGTGATCACCCTCATAATTATTATATTAATTAATAATAATATTAATAATACTACATAAATTTACAATAATTGAGAGAGTTACGAAGCTTTAAGGAACGTTTGCCCAATGTTGGCGGCAACAATGACACTTTATAGTGAGTTGCACTCTTATCAAATGAATGCATTTTCATTTTTGTTGGTTTTGGGTTAATATTACTTAACAAAAAGAATAAACTTTACTTCACAAACTTTTTAAGACATTACTCTTAACTCCTGAATAAGCACACAAGGCAAAATAGTAGTTTAAGGATAGACAATTTATCAAAAACTTAATAGTAGTATAGGGCAGAACAATAGTAGAGGGTGGATACATCTTGAAAAGTCAACAGTAGTACTAGGTGGAATAATAGTGCTTAGGTGAAAAATAATATCTCATAATGTCAATAATATGGGAACTGGGAACACATGGTAAAAGTTTGAACTGAACCAAAGCATTCTGGACAAAAAAAAAACCTTAAGTACTTTCAGCTTTAATTTTTCAAACCATGCAGACAACAAATTTTTCTATCACTTATTCTCTATTATAGCTTCTGACAAAACTGCTAGGTTTTGAATACTAAGTCATACAGGCTCAAGTAACATTCGTAGAGGATGGAAACAACCAAAAACTAGTAATCACACAGACCGGAATAAGGCTCGTATAGGGTGAAAAACTTGCTCAAAAAAAAATAATAAACATATATATACATGTATATGTATGCTTATTCGGGAGTTAAGAGTATTTTAAATTATAACATAAAGGAAGAATAGCATGCAATTTGAATGACTGTGGTGATGCACTCTAATTATGAATAGAATGTGTTTGCATATATCATCATGGGGAATTATCAGCTGTTTGTGTGCCTTATTTTATAACAGAAATATAAAACTTGCTTACTTGCTTTGGTCAGTAGATAGAAACACTTGCGAACTTTTAAGTTCAATTCACTCAAGATGTGCAAGAAGAAGAAGTGCCTGTGGCTCGTTTTTCTACACACACCTTTCATGCACTAAAAACTTCACGTGTTTCTCATGTATACTGTACACAGTGTGCATGCTCGTTTTAAGTTGCTATATCATAGCACCCATGGAAAACCTCTTCTGAGCAGATGCTTTTTATGTACATGCATATTGGAGTTGATGTAATTACTTGACCTAAATGCTTCACTTTCAATATGATGAAGCACAAAGGCTTTGCTTTTGAAGGTTGTGCATGCCATGCAAGGTTGCAGCTAGTGATATTCAATCTAACATTTCCATGTGAAAAACAAGGCATCAAGCAAAGCCACATATTTTATTTAACTGGGCTTTGTCTGACTCAAAATGAGGTAGTTGTGTCAAATATCATCATAATTATATACATCATTCATAAATATCAACTCAAGTATGTGCTATAAATTCGAAACATTTCTATTCTATAAATTTATACTGACCAGATCATGTTCAGTTTTTCTATGATCAAAAATTGTGATGGTGAACTGTCAAAAGATTAAATTCTAATGTGGTATCAATGTTAGTTCAAATACATAGTAGTACATAGTAGGTTGCTGTGTGATTCATTATTCTCGTGGCTTGAGAATACAAATAGGTGAAGAAGTATGAGCCCATGGATATTATGAAGGTAAAAGCTGCAGTACGGGTTTAACAATTATTTAGCAAACTGATACCGAAATCCACACAGATTATTTTTATATCTGTCAATGTTCATTTAAATAGTTGATCAACTTGCCGATGGCACTGAGCCGTTACTCGAAAACACAAGTTTTCAAAGCTCGTAGAGATCGGAACTCCAACAAAAACATTGACAATCGTGAAGCAACTACAAAATGTTGTTTATAAATTTCTTGATATATTCTTTTCTCAATTTTTAGGAACTGGAGTTGATCGGCAAACGCCATCGAACTCTTGTGAAATGATCTAGAATAACGAAGAGGGTGGCAAGTATTTTGTTGCAAAGGGCAGAATAATTACTTAGATTTACCATTACTTACATATCTTAAAAACTCGACCAATTTCAATCTTCCACTTAGTGTTGTCAACCTAGAAAACTTTTCAAACAACTCCGCTCACACTGTTGTTATGGATGTTCTTTACTAATGTAGCGCGCAGAGAACTGTGGGATGGTCTGCAAAGTGTGTCCCATACCCCTACCGGTCAAGTTGTCTGGCGTTTTAACACAGGTATCCCAAAGTCAAAGTTCGTATAGTGTATGTAGCAAGTGGTAAACAAAATTTATCATCTCAACCTTTGTCAGACCGTAAATAAGAAAAACAGGACAACATGGTGATCTTTTTATCAAACTTTTTTATGATTTAGAGCAAACGTTTCATCAGACTTCAGAGAACCCATAAATTCTTTCTCAGCGGCGTGTCGTTTACACAGGTATTACCACAGGCTTCCCAAACGTAAAAATCGAATCTACAAACTTTAGTGCAACCGACTTCATATTATTAGTGTTAGCTAATACGTAAGTGATAACTGCCATATGAAAATGTATGTAGTTTTGAAAAAAAATATACGACGTTTGATCTTGGGCTACTTGTGGTTATCACTTTTGTGGTTAAAACCCGCCAACGTTACGACTCGTGATCCAATCAGCCTGGAGCGGGCGTCATGATCAGTTCCAAAATTTCAACCGTGTGGGTTAGGGGCTTGGTAGGACACAGGGAAGTTATTTACTTTTTACTCGACTTTCGTCACATTTTACCGCTCTTCTCATTTGAGATATAGAGAATCAGTTACATGGCCGCGCGGATAGGATTTTGGTAGAACTCAACGGACTCCGCACTCTCTAAATTAACCAGTAGTAAGTCGTTTATTCTCCCAGCAGGACCGGCTGGCGCTCTTTTGTTAACATTGAAAATTAGCGGCGTTAATATTCTAAAAATGCACAGGCTGAAATGATTCACACGGAAACATAATGAATAAAAGTAAAAGTACTTTAATTTTCCAACTCACCAGATCGTTACCAAATGGTACTATTTAATGAGAAGTATTCATTCGTTTGTTTCTGTTTCAATCAATCCTTTTTATTTGCATGAGTTAAAACTCTTTATAAAACCCCACTGTTTCTTTAGTTTCAGTTGTTTCGAAGGATTAAAATTATTGACTTTTTAAGATATCATAAATCTAACTTTTGTTTGTAAACAAACTTGCTATATAAAATCCATCGAAGTACTGTCAAACTACAAAAATTTGTATTCTTTCGCGATAAATTTATGACTTTTTAAAGTTGCTACAATATTTTCCCGCTCACTCTTATCATTGATTGTATAGTTTTTTCTTTTTTAAAATGGTAACAGATTCCCACTCTCTCCGGCCTAGCTTTAGTTAATTCCTGTCTCGCTTTGCACTATAACGATACGACTGAAACAAACCAGTGGCTGGGGCAATTTTAAAGTGTCTAACTTAACTAAGAAAGCCAGCCACCAGGGCCCGGTTAACTTAATCCTGGGTTAATACAAAATTCAAAAAGTAATATTTTGTTTATAAGAAAAGTTTTGTGACAAAACAAATATACCCGAAACCTAGGCTAAATCAAGTTATAGAGGTTAGGAAACAGAAATTAAAGTGCCAAATGTTATTACTTCCGGGGATAGACCTTGCTAAATGAGGAATAGCGGTGAAAAAAAATTTTCAAGTTTTTTTATGGTTCTTGAAATATTAACATTTAAAGTTCTCAGCTGATGACGTAATGTGGGGTTCCAACAAATTTGCATTTTATTTAAATCTGCTGCCAATCCATAACCTTTGGATAAGTTTGAGCCAAACCTGCAGTGGTGATCTGTCTACCTTGAGATACATCAGCAGCCCAAGTTTGGCTTAAATACATCGAAAGATTGTAGGTTTGCAGCAGAATTTTAAAAATGTAAATTTGTTTGAACCCCACATTACGTCATTAGTGGAGAAGTTTAAATGCTAATATTTCAAGAACCACAAAAGATTTTGAAAAAAAATTAGACCGCTATGCCTCATTTAGCAAGGTCTATCCAAGGAAGTAATAAAAATTTTCACTTCATAGGCACTTTAAGGCACTAATCGGCTGTTGAGAAACAACTGATGCTACACTATATAGCAGGCTTGAACTGTGAACCATGTTTCAAACTAATTTCCTTTCTATAGTAAAGAAAGCAATATATAATTGATTTACCATAACAATTCAGAGTATGGTAGTTCGAAATAATAGGCAAAAACTTGTTGACATTTCATTAGATATCTCTCATTTTCTTTTTTTACTAAAAATCTTCTTCTTGTGGTTTTTGTACGACACCATGTTCTCTTTAGAGTCTCCAAGGATATTGATCCAATTATTTGCAATCCACTTTTCTCCTTTGATGATGTCACAGCCGCCGTGATACGTCATAGGATCAATGTGACTAAACCAGCCTGTCCTGGGGTCCCTCAGGTGGTTGTACCACATTATAGCTGTGCCGCGTTTGGGCTTGACAAACAGGTTCGCCTTGTGACAATGTCTACTGAGGTCACAGCGGTACTTGGTGATTTCTGCCCAGGCCTGGTTGTCAAGTACCAAAGCCACAACCACACGGGTTAGTGTCATACTCAGAATTTTAGTATAAATAATTAAAGGTGCCTCATTCGAGCCATTTTTCATACTTAAAATATACTTTTTTGATATGCGACTGAAAGAAAATATAACAGATCCAAACTTCAGTTTTTCGTAGAAAAACCAATACAACTTAAAGGTGAACCACTCTATTGCTTCTACCTATATAATACTGTCCGGTGAGGGGGGGAGGGGGGAAATTCTTTATATTGGGTTGGTAGGTATGACCGTCGTATATCTTAGGGGTTAACTGATTGTCAGTCCCGTATTTTTTAGGGACTGTTGAAAGTTGAAAACGCGAAGCTACTGGACTGTTTACAGTCCGGTGTTTTAGCAAACGTGCGTACCGAACAAGAAGTTAGAACAAAAGTCCTTCGGCGAACGTCCTGTTACGCGCGCGCCTTTTTTTACTGCCTATCGCGTTCAGCGCAACACGAGGGCCAACAACGCCATCCTGCTAGCTATCCAGGGAAACAATTCAACTTTCAATTGGTATGTTTTAGGGCTTTTTTCAAACCGAGAGGTATTTTTAGGATGCAAAATTTCTATGCCTTGGTATTTTTTAGGGTGCTTGGGGGCTTTTCCGACAGTTATCCCTACCCTTTTGACCCAGGAGTATCCCCCCCCCCCACGGGATATTGTACCCGTACGAGCATCAAAACATATGTTACTGAGAAAGAAGAATACTTGAACTTTTTATAGTTATATAGTACTTGACATTGCTTCGTACGAGGGCTCTTCAAAATGATTGTCAAACAAGTTTGCTGACATACTCTCTCAACATTGTTTGACGACCTTCCTTGAACTCAATTAAAATAATATGTCCCTACAGGCACAAAGTTCAAAAACATTCGAAAAAGTGTATGATATATGTATCACTTTGTGTCATGACTTATGTAATGTCGTTTTATATTTTTGTACTTCACCTCAAAATATGCTTGTAACAAACAACCAACAATTTACCTCGTAGCTAAAAGTTTTGTTGTCTGCAACAGGAAAGGCAGTTTCACCACCTTCTTCCACATCGTTTAGAAAGTAAAGGATTGTGATGTACCTGATGGAAACAAAGTTATAGACATGTTTGTAGTTTTTGACAGCTGAATAAGAGCAATACAGTTTGGGTAAGGATTTACACTCTTTCAATTCTTAAAAGGCAACTGTTAGCGTTTTGTACTATTTTTGTTAACCTTACCACGGCAGAGATTTACAATTGATACTTCATATAAAAAGGTTAGATTACTTTTCTGCTCTTATACATAAGCGACTCTTTTAAGTTTTCTTACAGAGCTTCAGTTTTGAGCCTTCATTATAAATTATTGAAGTATATTTTACATATAAGCTTAGATTCTTTGGATTAGATGATAAATCTAATCTAACTTACGTTCAGTAGTTGGTACAGGGATAGATTAATGCTAATACTCCTGTATAGAAATTACTTTCAGTTATCTTCACCTGCACAACCTGCACCTTCGGCTGTCTCTGTGAAAGCAGCAAGGAGTGGCGGGGTCTGTGTCTTGAGAGTCGTGGTGGCAGTGATAATGCCCTTCGGGTCCATAACTTACAACCTAAAAGTATAGCCAGTTTCAAAACTTGAAGAACCAAAGCTTTTTTGCAAGTAAAAATAAGTTACGATAAGGTAAACGTGTACATAGGGCGGGTTGGCTAGCCCTGGGTATCTGAGTGAAAATGTCCATAAAATAAGAACTGAAAATACGATTTATGAAAAACATCAACGTCAATGACTATGACAATGGTGATAGTGATGATGACTCATCATCATCATCATAATGATAATAATAACAACAACAGTACATAAATTTGCATTTATCTCTCCCAATCAACAAATTTGAACCACGTGGTACCACGTGGTATAAGGAACCACAAGTTGACGTTAGTCTAATCTACAACTTCTTTGGAGTTACAGCATACAGAAGACAAGTATATAGCTTAACTGAAGTCTTACCTGCAAGTCCTCGCTTCCCGAAATGACTTCTAATGGTAACATTGTTAGCGCCGATACTCTGTGATTGAATGAGTGATGCGTGTTACTGAATTACTTAAAGAGTCTTCATTTTGAGGCAAGCTCACAGGATCCATTAGATAGAGAGGAGTGGATCAAGTAAGTGACAAAGACGCAAGCATCTGGAGAAGTTGAATTTCACCAGTGCTCGGACCATGTCGAGAGGTAGCCCGACCACAGATAAACTTGGTACGGTTATCACAAACATCAGCACGGACGAAGACAAAGAACGAGATGATGAAAAACCAAAGAAATAAAGTGAAAGAAAGAAAGAAAGTGTTTAAGAGAAAGTAAAATCCTGATGTAAAGCACCGAAGTACAAACTCACAAATTAAAGCCTATGAAGAGAACTTATTATTATTTTTGATCCATTCACTTGATAAAGGCAGCAGTAAAAGCAGCCGAAAATTCGTTAAATTTTAAATTCTACAGATCAGCTTTTATATTATATATACTTTTAAAAGAGAACAACACTTAGAGTTTCTTCGAGCCGTACTCTTTTTATTTGGCACCCGTACTCCAATTCGTATCTGTGCCCTACCAAAAATTCCGTGTACAGTGTAAATGGGGTTAAGTGCCTAGTATTGTCATTTAATGACCAACAGTTGCACAATTAGACCAATGGCAATGGTATAAAATTGAAAGAAAGTCGTTTTCAGTGAAGCTTACTGATTGAGTTCTAAAACTCTTAGCCGGTAATTACCTTTTATCTAAATCCTTCATACGACGACTGTGGTCAAGCCATGTCTGTTTGCTATGACGGCTTCTTGTCCGTGGTAAATTCGTTGCCTTTTTGTGTAGATATCTCATAATCTTGTCTGTTTTAGTCTCTAAAAACTCGTTTAAATCAACAACTCCTGTTTTTGAAAACAATAAAAAGCCAGATGTTCAATGTTGTTTTAGCATTTTAGGACCAAGGCAGCTTGGTGAAGTGCAAAAACTACTTATGCTAAACAACCGGCAGAAATCATGTCAGAACTACAACACGCCCTTATCATAACCTAACCTGGGGAGATTTTGCTCAACCTAGGCCCTGGTCAATCAGTCTGGAAAAAACCTGATCAAGTGTTATTAATCTGGTGAAAAATTGAACCTCTTGCGATCTGGTGGAGTTTTCATAAATATTCAGACAAATAAATGATTTACAAACATTTTTTTCTTTTTTTTAAATTCTTCGGTAGTCTAGGTAGACTGGAACGAGAGATTTTCATCTCGGGGATTATTCACCGGAATCGGAGAATAATGTTAACTACTACTACAAGAATAGACAAAATATGTTTTGAAGATTTACCATAAACCAATAATTGTATTTTAATGTATATCTATATGCAGTGTACCTTTACTGAAGGTTTTATCGTGATTAAATATATGAAGTGTGTTTATGTAAAGAGCGTACCCGTTGTCAACACCCACCATTTTTATTCTTGTCTATCCCGAGTGTTTCAAACCTAATGATCAAATGGGAAAAAAACTTATCAATGTTTATCTGTACATGGATAAAGTTTGGTGAAACAAAACCTAAACTTATGCAATGCTTGTTCGTTTTGGGAAGCATAACCAAGTTACAGGAACAATAATTTTAAGCAGTCCACAAATTGTACTCACATTTTTTCCACATCGCTTTCCGAGAAGTACAAGTCACTAAGATCGACCAAGTTGTGCATGATCTAGGTACAATTCAACAATTAAGCCATCAGTTAATCAGCCATGCCAGTTCATCAAGCAATCAGTCAGCTACTAGACAGTTAGTCAGTTCACAAGCAATCAGTCATTTCATCAGTCAGTCAGTCAGTCAGTTCTTCAAACAACCAGTCAGTTCATCAAACAGTCAGTCAGTTCATCAATCGATCACTCCAGCAGTTCATCAATAAATCGGTCAATTATTTAAACAATCAGCCAGTTCATTAGCCAGTCAGTCATTTCACCAAACAATCAGTAAGTTCTTCAAACAATTAGTCAGTCAGTTCATTAGTCAGCCACTCAATTCATCAAACAATCAGTCAGTTCATTAGTCAGTCAATCAGTTCATCAAACAATCAGTCAGTTCATTAGTCAGTCAAT
>JAOBAT010057078.1:0-27170 GCA_026413305.1 Hydrozoanthus tunicans | reverse complement strand
ATTCTACTTGATTTTACATTTTATCAGACATGTGTAAATTACTACCTACTATTTTATTAACATATATATTGTAAAGCACTTTGGGTCTTTAGGAGAAAGGCGCTATAAAAATAGTTATTATTATTATTTTTTTATTAAATATTCAATGTCAATCGACGTGGTTAGCAGATGATCTTTGTGTGACTTTCGATTGGCCAATACCAATTGATATCAATTAATGAGTTTCCATCAATTGATATTGATTTATTGAATAATTATGCTTTCCGATGATCAATTGTCATTGATTAAGTACGCCAGGCTGAGGAGATGAGAGTTAATGCTACATTTTATTTTTAGTATTTGACTCGGCTTGTGAAATGACGTTTCAATTTTGGTGAGTTTATCTTTATTTGGTGGAGTTCTCAGCTCAGAAAAACATGACCAGTGTGTTGAGTATAATTATTGTAGTTTTATTTTTATCTTGTACATAATGCTCTCTATCTTCAAAGGGGTTTGAAGTTTCAGCAGCAGGCCCACAGAAGATACTTACTGCTTCAAGATAGCTAGAATGTCATTTCCAGCCATTTTAAACAAGAAAACATTTTTTAAGTCAAATTCAGTCTTTGAAATCTGATATCCTATTTCTTTCCAACCATTTTTAAATTTTAGAAAGTTGAGGCCATATTATCTTCATGTGGCAAGCCTTTTTCATTCTAGTTCCTCATCTAGGGTTGTCAGTAGAAGCTGGTAACTGGCAGAATTTTGACAGCTGTTGAACAAAGGAAGCCAATGGTTATGTAAAATTTCTTTTCACGACTTAAAAATGATGACAATGCAGACATGTGAAAATAAGGCTATGGCCACCTATTGAACATTAACTGAAAACCCAGCTCATTAAACTCCTTTTTGTGAATCTTTCTTTTTGTTTGAATTTAACAAAATAATATTTCAAATCATCTGGGGAACATATCTAAAATAACAAGCTTTACTCTGCTATTGTTCTTTAGCCTAGAAATTGGTTGAATTATTTGTGTCTGATAAATTTCCAGTGAGAAAATCTGAATTTTCTAGCAAGAGAAAATCAAAATACTACTAAACAATGCAAAAGTTGCCTTCTTAGCTTACTAAGACCACTGTTAAAACCAAAATGGACAGAGGGCAGTGAATTATGAAAAAGTTCCATGTAGCTCCTAAAATCCTATGCAGGCAGTGATGAGAAACAATGAATCAACTTTCATTGACTTAGAATGGTAAGCAGGGCCTGGTTGTAGAAAGTTGGAAACGTATTAAAGATTCTTTGGGTTTTTTGTTGATTTATTTACCCCTGCAGTGTTCTCGGTTGCATTTAAAAGTATGTATTGGATTAAGTGGTTCAGCTCAGCAATGGATGACACAGACTTTTGGGAGAGGGGGGGGGGCTGTCTGCTTGTCAAACTTATATGCTTCCTTTATTGGTGCTTGTCAAACTTATATGCTTCGTTTATTGGTGCTTGTCAAACTTACATGTGCTTTGGTTGTTGGTGCTTGTCAAACTTATATGCTTCGTTTATTGGTGCCTGTCAAACTTACATGTGCTTCGGTTGTTGGTGCTTGTCAAACTTATATGCTTCGTTTATTGGTGTTAATCAAACTTATATGCTTTGTTATTGGTGCTTGTCAAATTTTTATTGGTGCTTGTCAAACTTACCAACCAGAGTTCTCCCCGCAGAGCAGTACAGTGGCATTGCACAGCTCTTACTCTAGTGATGCTCTGCTCTTTTCTTCAAAAAATAAAACAGATTGAAAATAACAAGACTTTAATGAAATTTTCTCATGACAGAAATAAATTGAAACAAGGGTTTCCTTTGATTGAGCAATATCATAAGTGACTTGATAATTTTGTCTCCTGCAGTCAAATTTTACAATGACTCAAGTATTAGCAGCAGTAAATTATGTAACAAGGGAACATAGCAGAGACTCCACCCTTGTACCTCAACTCTCGGGAGAGCCTGCTAACCCAATTTCACCATCAGTGAAGTTGTGTGTAATAAAAGAATAAAAATTATAATAGATTTTCTTTATTTTATTTTCAACTTACAGTTTACTTCTAAACAGAGCATAAAAGAGATTAGATTAAATTATCATTTTAAAAATGTTTTTCTATCTTGCATTCCTGACTTGCTTATGAACATGTGTCTTTTTTATTCAGAATATACTTTGCAACTGTTAATGAACAGTCAAAGGCAACAACAACACAGAAATCCAGGTCATTTCCAGTACTTGCAGTCTCCGTTATCTACAGCCACAAGCTTTGAAAGTTGCTGGGTGTGTCAAAGATCGGAGGAGACTCTGCCTTGCGCATTTTGTGAACACAATGCTTGTGAAATGTGTGTGCGTCAATGTATCAAGTGTTTGGGGGTTTTCTGTGGTTTTTGTTCCACTATCAACTATGATCGCCGAGATGATCGTCCACTTTGTCTGACATGTAATGCAGAGGAGTTGAAGAGAAGCCGAGCTGCTCAAGCAACTTCGACAGGCCTTCAGCAGTGGAACAACAGTTCGTCGGGACTCTCACAAGTTGTTGCCTGACTCCCAACTGCACATTCATTACCATTACAAAGACGTTTTTGACTACAATTAAGTTTAAGTAACTTCATACTCTTACATTTGTATAAAAAGAACCATTTTTATTGACTTATATTGTGAAATGAAATTTTGTGTGTTTTCGTTTTAAAAAAACGTTTTCTTGAAAGTTGCTGTCTAATCCTTTCGTTCTCAGCCATTTTATCAACATTTAACTTCTCGACACATAACACATACGAAATAAAGCATCTTATTATGACAAACTGATATTTAAACTACTGAAGATAGATTAAGCAGTAAAGCCCTTGGAGTTAGGAAAAAATAATTTTAGGCCTGGCGTAAAGCCAAAATGAAAATGTTTAGCTGCACCTTCAATTTATCTAATCTAAATTTGTTCTTGATCAGAAAATGTGTATGTAGGTCTAATATTTTGCAAGTCCAAAGCTCTGCCTGCACCTTTGAAGTTTTTGGCCTAAATCTGACAGAACAAGCCGGTTTTATAGATAAAACAGTGCTATGTTGAGTGAAGGCTGTAGTTTCTCCATGACTCGAAATTTAAGAAGACTAAACTGTTTGCATTCTCAATTTGTCACTACACGCGTTTTTTGCAAGATCTATGCCTTTTATCTGAAGCTTGGCTGATAAATTTTCGGGCGATTTCATTCAAACTGTTGTGTATGTTGTCCTTTTGTTGAAAAAAAAACACTGTGTATGACAGGTTTGCAGTAAAAGTTCATGTTAATCTTTTGTCTCGCCGTTGAGGACGATTATGACTTTTTTATTGTTCTGATACAAGCGACACTAGCTGCATTGCCGAATTTCTGGCTTTTTGCTGGTGAAAAGCTGTAACGCTCAAATGGGGCCGCTTTATGGTCGAATCCTTCACTCGCTTGGGATAAGACTGGAGAACAAAGGAATGCGCCTTTACTTTCTCAGCTGTCACAGAAAACCTCGAAACTGACACGCAGGCTAGTTGTTCGTCAAAAGTAAAAAGAAAGATTTACGGAATCGATAAAATTCGCTACATGGCATTTCACTTTGTGCCTCGTTCTGCAAAGAAACAACATACTATAGATAGTGATATAGTTCCACCCAGAGTTTAAGGTGTTTTTGTTTCCCAACTGCCCAGTGCCAAATCTTCATTTATTCATTCACTTTCAGACTTTGGTTTTTGGCCGTCTAAAGAAGGGTAGGGTTCAATCCGGATTCTGTGAAATTATTTACCGACCCTTCCACCTAACTCAAAGGTCGGTGATATTATGCAAGACTGGCAGTGGCAGACCTTTGATATTGAGAGTCGTATTTTTGTTCTTAATTAAGAGATATTTTCTTCGAATTAAATTCAAAGACACCGTATTTTCTACACAGTATATGTTTAAATATAACAAATGACTGATGCCGAATTGAAGGCAAGTTTTTCAGTTACGAGTTTTAATTTCACCTCCTGCGTAATTTCTTTATGGAAAAAAAACAAAATATTGCTCTTTAAATGCAAAAAGGTTTGAACTTTGTCCGAAATACGTAATGTAGCTGTTATCATTTACGGAGTGCTTGTAGCTGATTGCCTATTTGCTTATTGCAAACTGAGAGCGTTATATCACTTGTAAAAAATAGCTCTGAACTTTGTACCTCCGGAAAACTGTAAAAGGTCGACGTTGGTTAAATCTTTTACACTTTCCACGCATTCAAAATTTCTTCACCGGGATTTCCTGGCTTTAACCGCTATCGGGTAAGTAACTTTAACCATTTTCAACGTTTTAATTTTAACTCCAATGTTTTTGTGACCACGCTTGGCAATTTTGTGGCCGAGATTGGGTGTTTCAAGTATTCAGTAAGATTTCGACCTTTCACAGACTGATGTTCTTAATGTTTTTAAAATATTATTGTTCTTTGTTTTTGTAAGTGTTTATGTGTGTGTTATAACTCTCAATCGCACGGAATCCTGCGCATATTTTGTTTTAATGCACGCAACTGCATCAGTCCCTCTCGCGATCAATTGCAATATGCGGTGATTCGCCGTTAATTACATCACTAGAGTTGCAGTTTGCATGTATCGGCGAGTTT
This sequence comes from Hydrozoanthus tunicans, assembly GCA_026413305.1. NCBI lineage: Eukaryota > Metazoa > Cnidaria > Anthozoa > Zoantharia > Hydrozoanthidae > Hydrozoanthus > Hydrozoanthus tunicans. The sequence continues at coordinate 22,565 of JAOBAT010057078.1, read as the reverse complement.
CGGAGTACTGACACTGGACCATCAGGCTATGCGGCACAATTAGGCCGTAGCGTTGGTATGGTTTAACAACAGATACTCTTCAACGACACGGTGTGTAAACTATAGATATAAGTGTCCTCTACGCCATTCCAGACTGGATCTGTTTCACTAATGGACATTACTCAACAAATTCTATTGTATACTATAAGGCCCTGCTCATACGTCGCACGGTTTAGTTTGAATAGTAATGTAGACGAACTTACTTCAAAGCCGTCTCCATGCAATAAAATTTGACAATTCTGCGACGTATGAAATGAATTAACTTCGTCCGAATTAGAGTCTTTTATTTTTAAAGACGGGCGTCTGTCAAATAACACACTGAAGTCAACACTTGGCAAGAGAATGGAAAAGCAAAAGTAGAAGTGTTTGAAAAGTCTTCTTTACATTTTAACAATCTCTTTTTAATGAGAGTATATTTAATACTTGCTCTGAAAAATAACCAGTTCTTCAATTTTATTTCTAATTTTACCATTGGCCAAAGAATTCGGCAAGCTTATAATCGGTTATAGTTTTACAGTACACTTTATTTTCAGTCATAAGAACCTTTTATATTTTAGAACATGAAGCTGAAAACCACCAAAAATTTTTAAATAACATGTTGAGAACATGCTGAGGCTGAGAAAAGGCGAAGAACATTTATTTATGATGATAACCAATTTCAAATAATTCATACAGTGTTATTAAAATTTGCTTTTCCGTCGGCTTCTTGACTCAAGTTCGCAAATAACAATTTTACATCACATGTTTTTTTCTTTTACCAAATCGCAGTTCTTACAAGGTATTTCTCTTGAGACAAACTGGCAAGAAAGTCAGTACCAGCTACTACTACTGTACTACACAGATGTTTACCTAATATGGTACGTGTATTATTTATATTCAGTCTAAAAGTAAAATCACTGAAGTTAAGAACACTTAAGTCTGATATTCCAAAAATGTTTAAGAACGTCCAAATTCGACGTTCTTTATGTAGTGGCTTCATTTCTTTAGTTGGTTTGTTTTTCTTATATATATTCATCTGAAGCAATTTAAAACTGGCTGCATGACTACGATATATATTCTTGAACAAAGTCAAAGTGATAACAATTTTAAAATGTATTCGCAATGACTTTTTATAGATAAAGTAAACATTTAGTTTTACGGCTGAATGTTTAATCATATCTCAAAAAAAGATCAGTTTGATGTTAGAAAGTTAAGTAGCGTAACCACTAAATATTATATACTAGGATTCACTGTTCGTTTCATTCTCGCCAAATTTGGTCAAAATCTTAAACAATCAGTTCCGTTTTCAAGCCTTTTTTACTTGCTTCCTTTAATTGTTTCAGTGATAAATACGAGTTATGACATCATTGTACCATTATCGTTTCTTTAAAATTAAATATTGTACTTGTTCACACGGCCGGCTTAGCCGCACATGTTATTTGAGCAGTTTGCTTATATTAAACTTTCAGTCAGTTCCCAGGGACCCGAGCTCAAATAAACTCAACATATTGATCAGGCAGGTTTAATACGGACCACTAACCTTTGAGCTCGATTGAATTTCTTTCCGGTTTACTTTGGAATATCTCAATCCAGTTTTCAACAAGCAACAATGTCCTAAAAACAACGTCAGAAGATAAACGTGACTTCGACAAAATATTGATACATTAAAATTCCTTTCTCGACCATCGAAAACGATTACTTTCGAAGAAATTTATTAATAACCTTCGAACATCATATCGTGCTCAAATGTCTGTTTGATGTTACAGCCGATAAAGAGTTTAGGAACTCTTTTGAAGTGTTTTTTTTTTTTTTTTTTTTATCAATGAACAATTAATTTGGAAACTCTTTAATTTATATGTTATAAGTAGACGATAACGTCGAAAGATTTAGTGCGTCTTTTCAATGATAAGAGATCAAGGGAGCATGCATTGAAATTTCATTTGCCCTTCATGGCCACTCTTACAAAGCTAAATCCCTGGCTATTGCTATTGGCCCAACCAAAGCAAGAGAAACAGTCAGAAATCTTAGACATGAGCATGGAATCCTAGCTAACAAAGCACTTTTCAGTATCATAAAAAGTATCTCAAACTGATATCATTCAACAAAAACTGTCGAGCCTTCAATTTATCAATGAAGAAATACTTTTAAGTTAAGTGAAATTGAAAAGATTTGGAAGAAGAGCTAAAGGCCACCTTATTATAAAGGAAATTAACAATGCACGTTGACAATCAACGTTTCACTTAATTAACGCGAATTTTACAAAAATTAGGTTTACATGTATTAAATTAACGCGAATTTTTACGACAAGCTTTGTTTACTTCGATTTCTTCAAACTTGCGATTTACATCTCTGCACCCACTGCGTTAATTTCAAGAAAAAAGATGCTTAACTACTGACTTGATAAAAGAAGTATTGTGATTCAGTGGAAGATTTGGGTTTATATGTCTGGCAAAACCGAAATTAGATCGAAAGACAGGTCAGCTGAATTCAACGTACAGCCCAGGTAAACGCATGGTTGAAAATTTAAAGTTCAGATCAAGGTCAAAAGGTATATGTCCCTGGGTAACTATCTTGTTTAGATTCCCGGATGGCGTCAAACGAGTCTGAAACAGCGCTGTTTGTCAGATTCAAGTTTTAAAATTGGTGCTTTTTAGTTCTGTGTAATAAGCTTATATATTTGGTCGACTCTCATTAAAAAGCCAAACTTTCTGCTATTCAGTCCAACTGGAGTAATTCAGACTTCTTACGATCTTAATCTGGCTCGGTGGTAAGCAACTTACTGTGTTTGGGGTGAATCTCTCAAGCCAGAATTGTTTGAACAAGGCGCAAAGAAAGCGTGAGTTCTACAAGACAGTATAAAAACTGTTTCTTTTGGGTTTGAACACTCAATCAATAGTTTTTTGCTGATCTCTAGACTCTACTCAAGATACGTGCGAGCAGTCGAGGATGACGTATGCTGTTTCTAAATTTAGCATGCAGCAAGCATCATGTGATAACCGTGCATTCAGCAAGCAAAGTTTTACTCGGCAAAAATATAAAATAACATATATTATCTAAATACCACTCGACTTAAATAATCCGCGTGTTAAGCCGTATTACAGAATTCTCCCAAAATATTATGTTTCCATTAGTTTTCCTTCAAATACCTGGTAAAATTACGTTTTATAAGGGATAGAGAAAGAGAAAGGAGTTTAGAAGGAAAGAAAAGTTGTCTTTTCCTCCCAACCAACCACCTGAGGTCCCTAGCTATTGATTTTTCGATATTTGGCTTGCTTTGGAACCAAGTAATAGTTAAGGCTAGAGAATTGGGAGAAGATTATTAACAGGAAGATCGAAACTGAACCACTTTTCTCATCTAGTATCATGGTTCTAAAGCAAGAAGTATAGGAACTTAATAATATTATTCCTATATTTCTTGCTTTAAAACCATGGCACTAGGTGAGATTAGAGAAAAGCAGTAGAGAGGAACGATTCAAAAGCCACTGAATGATCACACGCTTTTTTTTTTATTTTTTTAATTTATTTTATTTTATTTTTTTTTTTTTATCAAGAACCAGTAAATTTGGCCGAGGCTCATTGTTCTTAATTTTTTGGCGATTTGAGCCCCAAATTTTTCTTAATTTGTTCTTATTTCTATGTGTGATTTAAATCGAAAAAAAAATCTACTGCAATACATGTATTTGAAAATGGATTGCTTGCTTATTTCCCTAACGTTTCACTTAATTAACGCGAATTTAACAAAAGTTAGGTTTACATGCATTAAATTATCGCAAATTTTTACGACAAGCTTTGTTTACTTCGATTTCTTCGAACTTGCGATTTACATCTCTGCACTTACAAATCTTATGTGCCACCACGGTTGGGCGTATTCCCATAGCACTGAGCCGATACATGTGGTTTTCACTGAAGAGGGGAGCCAAGGTGATGGGCGAGGTGAAACCAGTAAAATACAAACTGTCTCCATTGGTTCGGGTGGCTTAGAAATCCCAGTAGAAGTAACCGTGAATTGGGACGACGAGCGATCATTGGAAATTTTAAATAAGAGAACGGAAGAAGTGAGCTACCCACTTAAAGAGACAGAGGAATATCAAGACCAGTCAAAAGACATTTTGAAGTTGATTTTGCCAAGCGAGGATATCTTGTCCGCGATAGTGACTCTGAGGAGCCTATAAGGGAATCGTGAGATTTTGATTTTTCTATAATTATGAAAAAAAGATGTTTTAAATTGACAATGTTGTTAAAAAACGTGCACAAAATTTACATCAATATTTATTAAGATACATTTAATTATGCGATTTGTCCAAAATCGCGTCAATAAAGTGCATTGTTAATGGTTGTCAACTTATGTTTTAAAAATGTTCAACTGACTTAAAGACAGAAGGTGTAACCGGCTTTGAAAAAACAAAAACTTGAAAATAACCTTTGCTTCATTTGTGTTCTTTTCAGTTGATATAAAAAAATAATCTAATTTATGAGTTGAATAAAATTAAAGAAAACGGAAAATCAAGCCAATTTATAAACAAACTGAACATTAAACTTAAAGGCGAAAGTCGTTGTCAGATTCATGCATGTAGTTATTAATAGAAATTTTGAATTCAAAAAATGTATTGACTTTCCTATAAAAAAAGAACAATGAAATTTGAAAATTCATGTCATGTCTTCTGACCGTAATTAAACTTAACTGACGTTTGTTACTAATAGGACGTCACTTTCACTACATGTTATTTGCCACGTTTTCTCCTCCCCCTCCCTCCCGTCAGACCAGCTAATCACCCAATCAAGGTGCAATGTGGCTAAATTTATAACCTGACTGATCATGCATCAGCATACCAGAGTTAAGATTCAATAGATGAAAGCTTTGCGTGCACGCGAATCTATGCTGACGTCTTTGTTTACGCTCTTCCTCATTGGCATTCAACTTTACGTGTTAGTGTCAAAAATAGGTTCTATAGACTATACATGCCGAAAGAAAACACAAAACACCTGGGTAGCAAAGCTGATCATGGGTGAGTACCTACATTATTTGTAAAATATCATCGATCATAAGGACGGTAAATATTGATCTCATTTGTTTAGAAGAGGCTTAACTCTGAAAGAGCTACTTCTCAAATTTTATCTCCAATTAGGAAGAGAGACGAATATGTTGGTAAACAACAATTCAACTATGTTCGACCGACACTAACTTATTCACGTTTCTTTCAATTCTTCTTTCTCGACAATCACTAGAACGTTACAAATTTTAAAATATCCTCTGATATAAAAGTTAGTGAACATTCGATGCTCGGTCCGATAACCTGGTTTCAAATAATGTATATGACAAATGTTTCGTTGATTACAATTAAACCAGCTGAAGTTCTTAGCTATGTCCAACACTGACAATACAAAAAAAAAAAAGAATCAAAACCAGTTAATTAATTAGCTATCATATGACTCAAAATTGACCCAACTCAACATGATGTGACAACACTAGCTTATAAGCTGATTGGAAAACTTTAAGGGCAACGTGAGTTAATTTTGCAAATACATGTATACAAACCATGTTTTCTTGAAAGTTTGTCACCAAGTCGTGATACAATTCAACCACTAAGATTTAGTTACTAAGAAAGCGACCCATTGCTGTAAGACAATTTTTATGTCCGATTTTTTAGATAAAACTTGTTGTAGGCTTCAGTAGCGGTCACATTCCAGGTTGAAGTGTTGTAGTTGTAAGAATGCATTCCGGTGTAGCGTGATTCAATACGAGAGTGAGTTCGCGTCGCGTGCCAGAGATAATTTGAATGAAATAGTTTAGCGTAACGCAAGGCTTTTCACTTAGAAACACCTAAAGAAACAAAAACTATAGGAAGCTACAGCTTACATGTGTGATACCAGGACTTAAAACATGTAAAGATAGTTTATTATTATACTGTTTCGCTAGCGTTTGCAATTAACTATGACGTCACTTCCCCGTGACATTAATTTCTTTTTCCGCTCACACATTGATCTTTGCACTGCGAATGCGTTGTACAACTATAAATGAGAATTCGATTGCTAAATCAACAGGCTGGTCACAAGTTCAATTTTACGCCTTCTAAGACATATATCACTTATGTTTTGATTAATACAAAAATATTGAAAGAAGCTAAAACACAAGAAACCACTTTATTACTATATTTGTAAGATTCGACCCACGTAACTTTTAGATCGGACCGTTGTTCTAGGCCCTCTGTAACGTGTTGTTCTGTTCCTTATAGTGGAAACTTTAACGGGAACCGAATCATTACTCAGTGATGAAACAGAATGAGAAAGCATGTAAAAAACATAAAAAAGTTCTGCGTGAAAGGGTTAAGAGAAAAGTTTTAGCCAAAGCTGAGACTCGAAAAATGAATAATGTACTGTCCAAACTGATAAAACGCTCTATGTCAAAATATACGGAAAAGAAAACTGTAAGTTCAACAGACTGAGGAACAATTCAACAATTCTAGTTTTGTTACGTGCACTGCAATAGCCGACAATACAGTTAAAGGTAAGCTCTCACACACGGCTCTGACTTTGTGTGAGTTGTTCTTAATTGCCTATACTGTAGATATCTCTGCATAAGTACAATACAATACAATATATACAAGTTCTCCCCTCGGGGTTTTTCAGAACCTGTTTACAAGTATATACAAGGTCAGACAGTTGAGGGTCTTAGAAAGTCCGCTAGAGCGGCTCACATTTTATGGCGCAACTAGCAGCCGATAAGAAGTGCCCTCAGTGGAAGAAACAGAAACAGGCCACAACACCGGGATCACTACCCTACTCTTTGTGACAAGTGTGTGGGTTCTTTTAAGTCCCTCGATAGAAGGAGCGAGAGACTTAGGAGGGGGAGAGAGAAGCGAACGAGAGAAGTATAACTATTCTTACTATTCAAGATTTCACTCCGGAGTTTTCCCGCATTTCGATCCTAGATACGGAAAGCCCATTATGCTCTGTTAATTGACTTGCTCATTAATTAATATAATTAGTAAATCGATCAATAAACCAGCTAATTGCGAGACAGTTTTATCAGTCTTGGCGTGTTTTCGAATCCGGCCGTCGAATCCTTCTACACCTACAAGATTGTCTTTGTAATATACAAGCCATTCAGTTTACCTGCTTAATTCAGCAACAGAGGTGTCAGTCAATACCAATTATGAAATTTTAAGCGATTATACGTACATTGCGTGTACGTATGCTGATAAATCACCATTTCTTGAAGCCAGTTTTACCGAGTAATATTTTCAAAACCATTTCATCAAAATAAACTTTTATGAGAGCAGCAAAATGGAATCATTGGAAAGCCATTCGGGGGTTTCGCCGGAGACTTCAAGTGGTACACCGGCTCGCATATCAAAGTCAGTTCATAGGTACGCCTACGTGCGTAATTATATAACACCCGGTAATACAAAAAGGATGAATCAAAGCTGCATGTGCTAATTCCTGCATTCGGGTTCATTACTAATGTCGACCATTTTCATGTACATGCAGGAATATTACAGGGTTGAAATAACGAAAGAGATAGAAGACGATGGTCTTCAGTTTTAACAGTTTTTCAGTTTGTCTGACACTGAGCTCCAGCTTGTAGCTATGATTGAAATTTGTATATATGAATGATTGATATTTCATAAACTTTAATACCTGAGTATTTGAAATGTATCAAGAAAGTTTGTGGAACATACGGAAAATCAGATAAGAAAGCGACTAATTGAATAATTGTTTGACTGAACGGATGAACGGATTTTAAATTTGTTTAAACAGAACTGGTACGTAGTTCGCAAGTTATTTTATCTGAAGTTCATGCATATATAAGCCTTTTTTCACAAACTTAACTTTTCCTAAACAGCGGGGTGTGAAAAACTTCTTGCTTAACGACGAAGTGTTTTAGGGCTTTCGTTTTTCCGTCTTAGTATCCGCTGTAGCCTGAAACAACCAGTGTTTAATCATGTTTGGGGTGAATTAGATGTGATTTTAAAGTTCCTGTGATAGTCTAGCATTAAGAGTGCAAGTAAAGTCTTCAGCCGGTGACCAGCAGTTAAACAAGATATTCTACAAAGGCGTCGATGCACATAAGGCCGGGCAAGCTAGGTAGAGGCCGGTCAGAAAATTTTGTGTTCAGCCGGTAATACTGAACTCTTCCTTGGTTCCAGTTGGTTCACTGAGCATGATTAATTAGCACAACTTCGGTTCAGTATTGCAACACAAAGTTTTCTGACCCCCACCTTGCCCTTAAGAGTACATTTATAAATATATTGGCGCAAGTATTCAAGTATCATTTCGAAGTGGTTGAAGGTTTCTTTTTATAATACTTTACGACGTCACTTATTAATTGCGAAACATTTTTTGCAAATAAGGTACGTAGCCTTATGAAGAAAGTTAATATTTGTTACTTGCAAGATCTTAAACAAGTCGTTTAAATAGCCATTTTCACATAAGAAGGCGGACACTGAGTCCATAGTACAGACCGGAACAAGTGAAAGCGAGACGAGCAGGATTCTGTCCGTCCATTTGTGCGTCTCTTCAGACGGTTTTTCGTAGACGACTTGTTCGTCTAGACGAACAAATTGATCAAAGGCCGTCTTATAAGTTCACATTTGTCGAAAAAAACAGTCGAACAAGTTATCCTTGTATCAAGGAAGGAGAACTGCAAGAGAATATGATGCTATTTTATCTATTTGTACGTCAGTTGTACGTTCACGTGTGATCTACTGATATACTTATGGCGGCCAACACAAGCAAAGACGATTTGTTCGTCTCTCTTTCACATTAATATAAAATGAACAAATCATCAGACAGTTTGTCTGGTCCCCGAATGCGAAAACGACTAGTATATAACATGTGCTTAGATTTTTAAATGAGCATTGGCGAACCAAGTAAGAATTTGCACTTAAATTTTTGTAACTGCTCAAAACTGTAACGGAAACAGAGTAGGAAGACTAGTAATAGAAATGTTTAATCAACTGCAGACACCTCTGCCTTCCTCAGTGTTTAAAGCAAGTGCGTAATAAGTCTACAAAATGTAGAAAATTTAGACAATATAACTACAATAATAACAGCGATACAATGACTGGCCTATAAGAATAGAGAAGTTAATTGTTGAAGTTGAGCGTTGGCTTTTCCCATTTAGAAACCGGCTAAAACTATATAATAAAACTATTCCAAACATGCAGGAAGAATTCAAGCCAACATATATCAATATTAAAGTTTAATCTGCATATTATTTGCTGAGTGTTTCATAATTGTTTTTAACAGGTGTGGCAGGAAGTGATTTGCAAAACTGTTTTTAAAAAACACATATTATGATGCAGGAAATCGTTTTGACACAACCGGAAATGCTACGTCACTGTGAATTTGTAGCCATAACGGCGTCCATTGGACTTCAAACTGTTACTGAGTAGACACCCGGCCGATTATAAAGCATTTTGAACCAAAACAAACCGGTATATTATTAAGATTTTGTCCAGCTTTCCAGCTTTACACTCGTCGGCATATTGTCAATATTTTGTCTTTCTAGATAGCTTTAAACTCTCTTAACTGATTCAGAACAAAATCTGCAGATTGAAAGTTAGTTAAGTTCGTGCCACGTTTCCTGTTCATGCAAAATAACGGCCACACGCTTCCTTAAACAAGAAAGAACAAGTAGATTTTGCCGTGGCTCATTGTTCTTAATTTTTTGGCAATAGTTGAGCCTCAAATTGCAAATCTTCACTTGTTCTTATTTCTAAATGTGTTAAATCGAAGAAAAACTAGGCGTAAGATAGAGCAAATCAATACATGTCTAACATGTATAGTAAAACGAATTTGATCAACTGATAATTCTTCCCCACGCGCGCGGATTTTAGCGTGGGTTCGCTAAGTCATTTTCCCTAGACGATTTACAGTAATTATAAACTGCGAATCTTTAGTATACATTCAGTTAAAGATCGAAGCTCGCCTGTAAACGGAATTAGCTATCGAGCATGAGCGAACCTCAGCTTGTTCTTAAATCAGTTGTTTTTAATTTTTTGCCAATTTGAGCCTCGTTGTTCTTATAAAGCCGCTCTTATATAACTTTTTTTCTATGAGAGAAAATTTAATTATTTCCACTTTGATATTACAAATTTTATCTTTTTTCCTATCTAATAAAAACAAATTAAACTTGCAGTTAGAGCTTATTATAGTTGTTAGGCGTAGCCGCCGTGATTTGTGACGGTGTAGGTGGAATTAATGAAGTCACTTAGCATGTACATCAGATCCCCGACAAAGCCATGATTGCTAATTAGTGTCTTATGGTTCATGCAACCTTTCCAGCTAATTAACGACTAGCTAGTAGTGATCTATCAGAGCAGATGAGTTTAGTACCTGTTGGGCGTACCCCTTCCTCACCGCCGGCGTAGGTGGAATCTTAATGTGATCTCTCGTACAATATAAACCCCAGTAATACGATTGAATAGATACTTTATATTGAACTGATCACTGACCATTCCAGCCAGAATTGGTGAGTACAAAATTCTGTTCCCGCATACTCACAAAAAAGTTAGCTTTAAACTGTCTTTCTAAAGAATACCAAAACATCTTTTCTAGTATTTTCAGTGCTAATTACTGTAGTGATTTTTTGTTCACTAACATTCTTTGCATTTAAACATCTCCCAATTGTTTTTATCTCGAATGCATAAAGATTACTCGTCGTATAACTTCAAGTTGTGTAAACCGTATAAACATCAGTGGAAACTGAAAAATAGATCACATATATATTGAAAAGTCTGGCGTACTTTTCAGGTATCGAACTGGTTGCAAACGAGCTATATAAAACTATGATGCACATTATCATATTAGTTGATAATTTAATTAGTTGTATTTTTCCATGAACTACAAATACATTTTCATTATTTAATCATTCATCAAGTGATTTCAAGCCTCCTTTTGTCAGTGATACTGACGTGACGAACAAACGGATCGGATTATTGTGCTTTTTTCTTATGATTTTAAATTTTCTTAAATTTTTTAGTTTTGCAATTTAACTCAGCCTCAAGTCGTCTTTATTTCTTGATATTCCAAACTTCAAAGAAATACTTTTGTGAACTCCACTGATCTGTCTACAAGGATTAAATAAATTAGTTCTTTAATTTGTCCGGCTGATCAAAACTTAACCTAGTAGCATTGGCCGTGTTTAGCTTGTTCTTAATTTGTAGGCAATCCTAAGCCGCGATGATAATATATAAAGTTTGTTTCTCTAAAAAAAAGCGTGTATTCAAAGTTCTAGCAATTCAGAGGAAGATTCGTTAGTATTAGAGTCGAGCGACTGACGAGCGACAGGGTCGACTCGGCGCTCGGGTCTCGCATGAGTAACAAATGATTTCCGTGTCCTGTTGCAATGCGGAGCAGGCAGGCAGCGCTGACACATCTCTGCCGAGTTCCATATCGTCGTAAAAACGGAAACCAAAGGGGAACTCCTTCTTCCGTTTTACTCAAATGTATTTTTTCGTCGTCCGTATCCTAGATTGTACAAAAAAATAAACACTTTTTAGTTGGGTCAGAGCTATGTCTTTTTGTTTCTCTGTCAATTTTCGGTTCAAGTGTTAGTGTGAGATTCTTGTTCATAAAATGGTAAATACGATCCTTTATCAGTTTGTTTCCGAGTCCGAGCACGTTCTCGGGTGCTATAATGCCCAGTATCGCACGCTCTCAGGAAACTGGCTGAAACCCCGTCGGTTCAACAGTTTCTAAAGCCGGAACGATTGGAAATGTTATGGTTGTTCCTTTGTATACGTAACTTTATTGTAACAACGCAAAGTGTTGTCTTGTAAATCAACTGTAATTCTAAAATAACATTTTATCTTATACAATTCATAGTGGTGCGGTTAAAATGAAGCAATGTACTCTGAATCGAACGCTTAATCACTTGTTCATGTTAATTTCATATCTCAGTGAGAGGTACGCTGTCACGATCATTAATAGCTGAATTTCATTAACGCAAAAAATGTTTTTCTAACTTAAACTAGCTTCAACGCATGAAATCGATTTACCAACATTTGACGTCTCTTATTCTGCTGGTCTGCGTAAGCAAAAATAAATTAAATTTTTGGAATAGCTCTGAGTGTGTTACGAGTCACTAAATCTTTCGTTTCTCCCGCTGAGTGAGCATTCTTCGTTGGATATGACGCAGCGCTATACCCTTGTGACGTCAGCATCGTAGCACGAGGTACGATATTTGCAATCGTTGTGTCAAGGTTAAGTTGACACGAGTCTAGTGATGTGTAACGAAGTGCGAAGCGAAAATTTTTTCTGTATCGTTTACAAGAAAAATAATCACAGGCAACCTACATTGTACGTACGAGAATGAACGTGAAGAAAAACTATAAAGATAATATGCTTTAACAATTTTCTTTTTTAGCTAGAAATAGCGAGGTTCGTCGCCAGCTGTTAACGCGAGACGTCCTGGTTAATGAATAAAATTCGCTACTTGGGGCTTCAAGCATAATCATTGTACTAATTATTCAGCGAAAATGAACATAAATCCTAACCCTTCATAACAACGGTGAGATAGAAAGTTTATTTTGTATTGAGGATTGATGGATCGTTTCCAAAAGGCGACAGTAGCGGCGTATGGACTGTTTGTTTTGGCGGAAATACCATAAATTGCCATCTGCGTCATTCTTGCCTCAACTTCTTGTATTTTAATTAAAAACAAAATGAACTGGAATTATGCAATACAATTAAAAAAATGTTGCAGACCTGGCTGACGAGGGGACGAAGAGCGGCGGCTTCTCAGGGTTGCGGACATTTTCAATCATTTACGGCTGTTGTAACTTCTGTGTTCCAGCCGTGTGTTCCATCAATAAGATTAATTTCAGTCTAGAGAAACTTTATGTTTAGTTTTCATATTTTTAAAAGTGTGTTCCTACTGCGAGGATGGGTTGTTCAATCATCTGTGCAAATTTTACAGTCTCCATTATTAGATGTGCTTCAAGACATCAAAACTTCACTAGCTAGGTTAACCTCCCCCGCAAATGGACCCCAGTAAGCTCAAGATACGAGCTAGTTTCCTCGCAAACCCTGAGAGTTCCGGGGCTATAGCTGCGATAAGTAAGCTCCGATCGAATTTAGGAGCAGCTTCTAAGAAAGTTGGATTTGCTATCACAAACCTTGCGCAATCGCTTAAGACATCGTTGCGAAACTCGATAGATGGACAAGTAAATAGAATATTTTGTGAAGAAAGGTTTTGACAGCTCAACTGTTATCGTGATTGGATTCATAAAACCATCAGACGTGCGTCAGTTTCGACCCCAAGAATCGGTTTCATCTTGCACTGAAGAATCGATCTTCGCATGCTGTGGAATATCAAGAATACAACACACTCTTAATTTTGTTACCAAACAGTTAAAAACCATTTTCGCGGTTTTACGCGGAACTTATAGATAGGTTTCAATTGAAAAAGTGAGTCCAAACAGTAACACCTTTGGTACAACTCATGCGTGCAGATTATTACTACAGTTTCTTCCGAACACGATTTCGTCATTCAGTGACGTCATACAAAAACCTAGCTCATATTTGTAACAATCACAACCGCTACATTTCAGCGCGTAGCTTTTAACGGTATTATCAGGTTTTGTAATGCATATTCATCTCAATCTGCGTGGGTGGAACGTGGTATATATATGACTAATTAGCGCTGCCGCCGATCACTATAGTGCAGGCCGAGCTGAGCTCTTGTGGAGCGCAGATGTGAATTAGCGGTAAGTTAACAAACTCATATGGATTCTGAACTAAAGCTCTTCGTTCCATTTTGTAAATTCTGATAATAAGTATTTGAAAGCGACTATAATTTAGTAACTTAGGTTAGGAACTGAAGACAAAGTTTTATCGCACTTGAATTTGAAAAGTTAAGTCAGGAGTACGTAAGAATTCGAAATGAACTATACATTGAAGAGAGATTAGTTCTGTCAAATAAGTTCAATACCTAATTTAATATGACTATGAATGTTTTTTTATATTAATAGTTCCTGTGAGTTTTTGAAATTTGTTTCTAAAATATTTTTAGTGAAAACCTACAGCTTAACATAAAAAGTAGTGAGAAGATAGCGAGTGGATCTCCGTCAGTGTTTCAGTGTGATTAAATTAATGATTTTGTTAAACAACATTCGCCCTGAAACCTCATGAAAAGTTCCAGAACCGAGCTGAGCGTCACGATCACGTTCCAACCAATATAGGTCAGTGTGTACAAAGGACAATTCTTCGAGCGTGCACGAATTGAACAGGAACACAATTAAAAACATCCGCACTGGAGGAAAACAAAAATGGTTAAACAGAAACTGGTAAAATATTCATCACCTTTTTTAGGGCTTCTCGTGTCACGAACGATTAATTAATTAAAAATGAAGTCAAATATCGCGAGACAAATGTAAGACGGATAAAAGAAGGGTGGTTTTCTTCCGGGCTTTTCTATAGAAGGAATATCGGGTCACCAATCACCAATGAGACAAATTTCTGATAAAATCTCTTTTTTGCAAATGACACCTAATACTTAAAATGAATAAAAAATTTAACGACACTTGCAGTGTTACCGAACGTGATCAATATAAAAAACAGTTGTCGGTGCCGTTTTTTATACTGCATTTGTTTTATAGGCAGTTACAAAACCGAGCCCGCTTACATCACAGAAAGCTACTGCACATTCAAGTTCTCCTTCCGGTGCTTTTGTTTTGAGTAATGTTGAAGATCGAATGCACTGTTGCGACGCGCTTCAAAGATGAGCCGGAGGAGTTTCTGTGATCGTGAGACCTTATAGTGCGTTTTTGTTTAATTTGGCCATCCAGGAAACCGGCGGCCGGGACTATCACTTAGTACCAGGCTCTTTTTCTAGTTTTCAAAATATAAGTTTTGTATTAGCTGCCATACTGACGGTACATGTTTCAAGAAGGCATAAGAAAAAAGGCCAAATCGGCAGCAGTTAATCTCAATCATTCATCGCCGTTTCTAGTCCGAATAAAAACTTTTGTAGAATGCATGTAACTGAAGATATATAACACGGATCGCCTTTGAGACCCACACATTTAAAATCATACTACATGGTCAATCAGTGATCATATAGCTGCATAGGGTTTCTCCCCGATTGGTAGTAAACCGGGTCACCTGTACTTTTCGTGTCAAAACCGCTGGACATCAGATATTGATGTTTAACTAGTTTTCATGTTATGAACTGTTTCTGTGACAAGTGACTGTTCGATGAATTGATACTGAAGAGCAAATACACACAGAAAACCACAAGGCCTATACCTCCCTCCATTGTCATACACAATTTGTTTTCTGCTATCCGACACTAAACGCTTTTTTATAAGAACAACTTTATAAGAACAACGTGGCTCAGATTAGCTAAAATAGTAAGAACAAGCGAAGAACAAGCTGAGGCTCGGGGCTCAGTTGAGCAATTTTTTTTTTGGCTTTACAAAAGATGAATTGCAAATTTTTTTCTTTTAGTCATTATCATTGCGCCAATTTAAACACTACCCTGAAGGTTATAAACATGCATACACTGAGCATACTGCATGTGTCTTCATAGGGAAATAGGCAAGCAATCCGTTTTCTAATACATGTATCGCAGTACCTTGGGGTTTTTTTCCGATTTAAACCACACGTAGAAATAAGAACAAATTAAGAAAAATTTGAGGCTCAAATCGCCAAAAAATTAAGAACAATGAGCCTCGGCCAAATTTACTGGTTCTTGATAACTGAAAAAAAAGAATGTATTCATATTGACTTTTGAATCGTTCCTCTCTACTCCTTTTCTCTAATCTCACCTAGTGCCATGGTTTTAAAGCAAGAAATATAGGAATAATATTATTAAGTTCCTATACTTCTTGCTTTAGAACCATGATACTAGATGAGAAAAGTGGTTCAGTTTCGATCTTCCTGTTAATAATCTTCTCCCAATTCTCTAGCCTTAACTATTACTTGGTTCCAAAGCAAGCCAAATATCGAAAAATCAATAGCTAGGGACCTCAGGTGGTAGGGAGGAAAAGACAACTTTTCTTTCCTTCTAAATTCCTTTCTCTTTCTCCATCCCTTATAAAACGTAATTTTACCAGGTATTTGAAGGAAAATAATCAGTAAATAACTTACACACTGACAACGGCTGATTAATGTAGTTATTTTGGGAGAATTCTGTAATACGGCTTAACACGCGGATTATTTAAGTCGGGTGGCATTTAAATAATATATGTTATTTTATATTTTTGCCGAGTAATGCTTTGCTTGCTGAATGCACGGTTATCACATGATGCTTGCTGCATGCTAAATTTAGAAACAGCATACGTCATCCTCGACTGCTCGCACGTATCTTGAGTAGAGTCTAGAGATCAGCAAAAAACTATTGATTGAGTGTTCAAACCCAAAAGAAACGGTTTTTATACTGTCTTGTAGAACTCATGCTTTCTTTGCGCCTAGTCCTAACAATTCTGGCATGAGAGATTCACCCCAAACACAGTAAGTTCCTTACCACCGAGCCAAACTAAGAAGACTGAATTACTCTAGTTGGGCTGAATAGCAGAAAGTTTGGCTTTTTAATCAGAGTCGACCAAAATATATAAGCTTATTACACAGAACTAAAAAGCACCAATTTTCAAACTTGAATCTGACAAACAGCGCTGTTTCAGACTCGTTTGACACTGTTCGGGAATCTAAACAAGATAATTAACCAGGGACATATACCATTTGACCTTGATCTGAACTTTTAATTTTCACCCACGCGTTTACCCCCACTGTACGTTGAACTCAGTTGACCTGTCTTTCAATCTATTTTCGGTTTTGCCAGACATATAAACCCAAATCTTCCACTGAATCACAAAACGTCTTTTATCAAGTCATTAGTTAAGCATTTTCTTTCTTGAAATTAACGGCAATTCGACCAACAACGTTTCGTTTACGTGTCAGTTGGAACTCTGTTCTGATTTGACAAAAAGAAAAAAATCAACCGAGTAGATGAACCATGAAGTCATGTCAAATGGGTAAGAGTATGTTATTTCGTGTACGGTATTAAGAAATGTTCACTTTTGAGATTTAGTCGCTTGCTACAGTGAAAGCTTTTAGTTATTTTGAGCTCCTTAAATTTAGCTTTATTTTTTGCGTGAGAATAATTTAATCTGTAACCCGTACGTCTAGTATTACCTTGTGGCTGTAGGTAATTTCATACAATGAACAAAGGCAAGGTATTTCTATCTCAGGCTTTGCGTTTTTTTATAAGATTCTCTTTGGAACAGTTTATCGGCTGTTTAATTAAGTTTGCCGAACCGTTGATGTCTATTTTATTCATCCGGGATTTTCAATAATCGGCTATAAACACTAACGTGACGCAAACCCAAACTTTTAAAAGCTGCTGTTGCGACGGTATCAAACATCGCTGATTTACCTTGATCGATTGAGTTTAAACAGAATAAGTTGCTAATATTAACAACGATCTTGGTTTTTGAAAGAACAAACGGGTTTCATTTCATTTTTACCAACTGTTTCTGAGTTTACACACAGAAACTTCGCGTTTACTGGACTTGATCTTCAAGTTTGGAGAGTATTTCAGTACTTCGCATCGCGAGCTTGCAGATATTTTCGCAAACATCCGTGTATTGAAGAACAAATCGTTCATGATTGAAAACCCCGCATTGCCTAAAAAGGGTAGGGCGTTTCATGTTGATTTTCACGAGTTTCTTACTGCGGAATAAGGAGGTTAGGCATTGCACCTTCACGTGACGGAAGACGGAAAGGGGAGTCCTTGGATTTGTCTGTTTTTGGTTCGAAATTCGAACACATTCAATGCTCTTATATGTCTACATTGGTGCCTCAAAGAAAAGAAGCGGTTATTAATATGGCTAAATAACTTAAAGATTTAGTTTGCCCTTGAAAAACCTTAAACTTCAAAACATAAAGATAGCATGATCCTTTCATTTGCATTTCATGTAAACTGAACTTTAGACAATCATTGTTCCAGAACTCTGTTGCGCAATCTAGCTTTTCTTTATGTCACGTCTCGGCTTTGCCTTTGAAAACGAATCAGATAAACTCAGTTGTTGATAGTCTTTGGTAATACTAATATGAGAAGCCTTGATCTTTGTAAAAATAATTCTTAAAAGCATTTCTAGTTTTGATGGTCGTCACAAAGCTAGCAAATTTCAAGCGTCTGCTTGTTCGAGCTTGTTCGAGCGGCGTGATGTTTTCAAGTGTTTTACCTAGTAACTAGGAAACAAACATAATAAGAATTAATTTAAGCCAATCAGCGCGTCGATGACGTACATCCCCAAATAGAAAACGCGTCAGCATAAAATTAATATTGCAGACATGTAAAAGATATAAGGCCGAGGTTTTCAGAGAAGGGTAATTCCCAGAATAGCACTGACTCAAACCGAGGGTAAACCCTTTGAATTTTCTATTGCTCTATTGTGAACAATAACAGAGTGCTTTGAATTTTTTCGCCCACGTGTGCAGCGTTATAAATGTACTCGGAAGCAAAGACGTTCATAATATCGATGGACCAACATTCAAAGGCGAGCTTCGAAACAAGACTAGAAACACTCTCGAAAGCTGCCGCAGCAAATATGCCCGTACCAGTTCACGACGACTCAGAAAACGAATCCACGGTAGGTTCTACATTTTGCATTTTACTTTTTATGTGTTTTCGTTCGTTGTGGTCGGTCCTTGTGCGTGATATGACGATCGACTTTCGAAACTCGCCGTCGATTACGCCGTGCGTAACGGCCTCTTGACATTTCAAAGTTTACAAATACTAGGATGTCGTAATGTACTGCAAATATTATTTTCTTATGCAACTTTGTTTATTGTAATGGTCATTCACGTCGAGACGGAGTCTAAGAACTGAAAAATCCCGCAAAACTCTCGGTGCAAATGAATATAATACGGGCTTTTCGCCAAATTAGCTTGTCGCCAAAATATACAATTTACAAGCCCTGCTTGAATTTTTCAGTATTGTTTAATATACTTCTTGATATCTACAGTGAAAAAAGCCAATAGAACACATGTTTGAAACCGATTTAATACTTTTGCTAACAAAAACTGGTCAAGTTTTGCTGTTTATAAGAATCTGTTATGATCTGAACACGGATTTCGTGACAACTACGCAACCGTTTGTTGTTGGTGTTTTGAATTCAACAACATCTCACATGTTATTGACTTTATATAGTAATGTTGTGAAACCGTTGATAACACAGCTGATGGTCTGATCACACCCGTCTTGTCTGTAAAGTTAGATTGGCTCCCTTAAATTTTTTAGAAGTATATTTTTATAGAATTGTTTCATCTTTATCTTTTACAGGGCTCAAGCGACGAAGCATGTTTTTCTGACATCTCTAATCCCCAGACCCCGACGTTGAGACAGGCGAACGACGACGTTCGACTGGAGCTACGCAATGCAATTCGCTCGCGAAGAGTCGCGAAGGGTCTCGAAGAAATGCCGAACCTCGAAACAAAGAAACCGAAAATTGAACGGGTAAGTCACGAATTTTTTAAAATAAAAAAGCGTGCCAACATAAGTGCCTGAAAGGTGAAGATAAGATAATGAATAATTCGTGTTCTTAAATTTCATTTTGAATATCCAGAAAAAGATAATATCAAAGAAACCGACGAAGTTAACATTTTCAAAATGTTGAAGTTGACATGTCATATATTCTTCATATTTAGAATAATAACTCGATGAACAAAAGACAAATCACTAAACGATTACTTTCCTTTTCAGCTGTCTCCTGAAGAGGAGGAAAAGCGAAGATTAAGGAGAGAACGCAACAAAATAGCAGCCTGGAAGTGTAGACAAAGGCGAAAAGAACATATGCAGCAACTGACAGATGTAAGAGAATGCTTTTATTCTCAATTAAGTTGCTTTTTGGTTGGTGAAAGACTTAGAATGAATTAAAATTAAAAGTTTGGAGAAGAAGTTTCTCAAGTTATAAATTCACAAGTCAGTTTAATATTATTACATTTTCAGTGTTTGTCACGCTTTATTTGAATGTTAATAACAATAAATCATTCTTAACCAAAATAATTGTGGTGACGATGTTTCGGGATAGCTCGACGTTTTAAGCAATCTAGATTTTTCCAAGTTGTAAGAACTATTAAGTGGTTAAATAAGAAAATCTAGATTTTTCTATGAAGTCAATTGGCCGAAACCGATATTGTTTGGGTTTTAGTCTTTTGAACGTTAAATTGTGAGTGTTTTCTGCCTGCTTCAGTCTTTGATGAGGCTGTCTGGTTTGTTAAATTTTTAATCGTTGTCAAATAAATGTTAAATTATTAACGTCAGTTTAGTTCGTCACTGAGCAAAACTGTATATTAGCCTGTCAGTTTGCAATGCTAATGTGTCTATTATGCTTTCAAGTTGAGCTAGGAAAAGCGAGAGATTTTCGTGTTTTTTATTAAAGGCGTGCTAGTTTCACCTTTTTTCCAGTTTTAGAATGATACGACTACGAGTTCAGATGTTAACTGTGCCGAGTTCATCAGCTAAAATCTGATTTGTGTTGTTTTGTTTTGCAGGAATCCGAAAGCGTGATGGAATCCAACAGCAGTTTGGAATCGGAAATTGCCGAGTTAAGGGCCCAAAAAGAACAGTTAGAAAAAATGCTGAAACTTCATATTCCTTGCAACATCAGGAACGCGAAGAAAGACGATAACACATCGCCAGAATCCTGTTCATCTGAGGCGGCCAGGTCGCTAAGTCCAACTACACCGACGAAAACAAACCCAATTGATTCGGTAGCCTGAAAACTCTTATACATTCGCAAGCTAAGAAGGAATAGGAGACGGCGAGAATCGTTTTGCCTACGTCCTGACCGTCAAAAAATAAACACGGTGTTAACCAATCGCTACTAGCTTTATACATTTAGTATGAATAATGACAATACCGATGCTGAAGACATAGCAGCTAGGCAAGTTTCCAAATATTTGGTTGCGTAGTAACACAATGTGATTTATAGTGACAGCTATAGTTTAAACAGAAATAGTGTTTCCTTTGATCACAGACAAAGGTATTTACGGTTTTAAAAGTGGGTCACTTGTTGCAACTGCCCCACATGAATGAAGAAAGCAATAGATTTAACAAAAGTAGGTTTTGCTATATAGGACTGATGACTCGTCATGATCGTAAGATGATTAAGTTAACTTTAGCACAAAAGTCGTGGCATTCAATCTATTGGTTATCGTAGTTCATGCAAAAAGACCATCACAAGTGTAGAGATTTGAACCAAGCTACGAGAAAAGAAACTTGTTATTTATTTTGTATCCATTTTGTTTCTCGTTTGGTTAGTAGACTTTACCGTTGCTGATAGCTGTAGCTTTCTGCAGCTGATCGCATTTTATTAATTTATATTTATTCCTGTTCAACTTTGAAGCATTCAGCTTCAGAGCAACCGTTTGAGAATTCTAGCTGGCTAGGTTTAATAGCTTACGGTTCTAAGAGAGTGTTAAGAAAGTATAAGATTAAGTTCCGGTTTGCATGTTCTGTTCAAAGATAAGGTAAATCTTGATCAAGGATATACAAAGTTAGGCGGAGTATACGCGCAAATACAGAGTATAGAAGATATGTACTTTAATATATTTAATGAAATAAAATGAAACTGAATAAGTTTCTCTTGTGTCAGACACTGCATTTTGCCATTTCCCAGTTAGTTAAACTTAGAAAATAAACTTGACTTATTAGAAACAAAAACTTACCCCCATCAAACTAGACTTTACAAGTATGCACGCATTTTCTTTATTTCAACCCAAGCACCATTTATCTTATATCCCTCGTAAGGCGTGTTTACTTTTGTGGATATGGTTTGCGTGTTATTTGGTACGCAACAAGTCGATCATACTCCTTTGTACTCCTTCAACATTTTAAGCCTTTGACGTCGAGGTGATTGCATAATCCCTTAATCTTAAAATCATAATTCCCGAACTCATGGACAATGGGGTTGCCATGGAAACGATCCATCATGTTTGTTAAACTCCTGACCTAAAAAAACAAAAAACACAAAACTAGACCTACACATACAGCGGATAAATCAAGTGAATTCACCCTTATCCACCCCCGTTATAATCGATGTACCCCACCTAAGAACAAACTTTCAACCTCACTAGATATTATAGGCAAACGACTTCGAAAAACATTTTGGAAATGTGCAAATCCGAAAGAACGCAAATCCTTGTAATACTTCGGGTTAAATCAAAACCTTTATCAAACACTGCTGTTACGAAAGTGTGTGGCTTGTATATCAACAATTGCAAGAATTAAGGTGTGATGTCACCACTTGTTAGAATAATCTTCAGTGCTTCATCTTAAGGAGCTTCTAGGCTACGCCTCTGTTGAGATACGCTTTAAAGACGCTTTTCGCCTCCGTGACGATCACCACGGCCGCATGACGAGTGCACGTACGCGTCAACTACTGATATATTATTATTATTATTATTATTATTATTATTGTTGTTATTATTGTTATTATCATTATTATTATTATTATTATTATTGTCATTGTCATTGTCATTGTCATTGTCATTGTCATTGTCATTGTCATTGTCATTGTCATTGTCATTGTCATTGT
>JAOBAT010057067.1:0-26413 GCA_026413305.1 Hydrozoanthus tunicans | reverse complement strand
ATGTGTCGTTAATATATTTATCGATATCCTTTTTTAAAGTATGAATTATGGTGACTGAGAGACAGGAGGGGGGCCTTGATAATATAACAGATGTCACGTCAGGCGTTACTTTCGCGGGTTTAGTTTAAGAAATCTGTCAAAGGCACCATCATGTGACTACTTTGAAAATGACATGCCTAGTCGAGCAAGACATTGTTTTGAAAATGACTGATGCTATTTGGTCCAAAAGGCAAAAGAAAGCTTCTTTACAGGTTCAAAATTTCTGTCTTGCATTGAAGTAGATTTGTCTGCTATGGCTGTTTCAGCAGAATCTTCCAGATTTGTCAAATAAATTTCTGTAACTGCTGACAGAAAAGTAATTATTTTCTTTTGCTAAGTGTTATAAGAGTCGCTGAATGAAAAATGGATTCAGTCTGATGGTTTTCTATTTTTTTCATCCCATTAATAGCTCACAACATTAATAGCTTTAAATTATTTAGGAATAAATGATTTCTAATGTACAGTTCATACCAAAAAAAGTTTAACTTAGGATAAACATGGTATAAGAAAAATCATAATAAAAATATGGTTAAAATTATTACTGTTATTATTATCATTATTTATTAATATTATTATTCCTGAAATTCTTATCAAGAGTTAAAACTTTATCAATTTCTTAATTATTTAAGTTTTTTATTTACTCTCTCGATATGCTACTTGCAAACCCTTCTATACTCTAGTGTACCTTTTCTTGAAATGATATTTCAGGGGCCATGGAGCAATTGTTAGAGTGGGGGGCAAACTGAGAAATATTTTTACATCAAATACACCCTTTTACAGATTTAGAAAACTGATCAAAGTCAGGAAAAAAAGTTGGGGGGAAGGCAATTGCCCCTGTTGTCCCCCCAGCTCCATGGCCCTGCCTGTTTTTAGAATTTGCAAAAAGGCAACTTCTATTTAACCCTTGTACATGTGTTTTTTACATTTGGAAAATATTTTAATTTCTACACTGGAAAAAATAGAAGATATACAGAAATTTTTCAGACTGTAGTGATGGTCTCCTGCCATGCAGAGAAAGGACTATTAAGTCCAAAATATCATCTTTGAGATAGTGACAGTTTATTTTCAGATATTTTCCAAATTGTTTCCATAGAAACACAGAGCAGCATATCCACCTTACATGTGTATTTGTTAGCACAATAGTTTATTTAGAATTCCTTAGTATGACAAACAATCTGCTATTTGAGGTCTACCAAATAATTTATGTCACTCAAAATATGTTGAGTCAAGCATGAAAAGAGATGAGTTTCTTGCTTTGCTTGTAGTCAGGAAAAAATAAAATTGTTCAAAAGTTTTTCTGCTTGCCAGAAAGGATTTTTTATTCTTTTTTGCCAACCTAAGTTGGCTCTATTACTATTGTAAAATTCATTAAGTTTAGTAAAAAGCTTGGCTTGGGCGATAATGGAAAATATCTCCCCACCCCTTTCCCCCTTCGACCGATTATGATTTCCGGTCGCAAGATTGTCACGTGCAGTTCCTCTTCCAAAGATGGCGGCATCTGACGCAAATACGGCATAAGTAGATCAATTAGATTATGATAGATCCATCGTCACGCCAACTAAAATACAGGGAGTCATGAGTGCCAAGCAGTCTTAATAAGTGTATTGTACAAGCTGAGCTGGAACTTCAGATGTCTGAAATTCTCTTCAAAGTTTTAATTGTTGGGGACGCTACAGTTGGGAAGACATCATTTGTCGAGCGTTATGTTCGTGGAGCGAGCCGCCGCGAATACAAACCTACAATAGGAGGTATAATTTTATTAGACGCTAGTTCTGTGTGCATAAATTTGAGATTGGAACTTTTAAAATGATCGCGACCTTGTGTGCTCCGAATCCATGGTACCTTAAACATGTGAGTTAAACGGAGTTTCGCCGAGCTCAATCCATTTCCTATCATTATTAGTATATCCGAGCCAATATTAATTGACTCCGTTGCGACTATATGAAATCAGTGCTGTACATAGAATTAGTCTAGTTTTGAAACTATGCAAAATTTAACAGCTGTTGGTTTAAAGCCATAGTACACAGCCATGGAAAAAGTGAAACAATGATTCATACTTTAGATTTTGTATCAAAATAATTATATCAGAATTAGTAAGAATAGCAACTTAATCCACTCATAACATAGTCTTAATTACCTGTTACAAGAACAATGTTGTTGACAGTAACAGATTGAAATATAATGAAGTGATACAGATAAATATATCAATTTCCTTTTTTAAAAATTGCTGTTTTCTTAAGAAAACTATATAGCAACTGGTTCCCTATAATAAGGTTGGAAGGGCTTTAACCTCACCAATAATTTTACCAAAGAAAACTAACAAAATTTTTGGATGAAATGTTTGACAAAGTTTTGTTGGACTGATAGAAATAATTTAAGCAATATTCCTGGCAATCTCAGAAGTTGGCATGCTCCCTACATCTCCCAGAAAGCTAGGGCCTTCAATCAGCACAAACTTGGTCATACTGTGCACAAGCTTAACCCCATTTATCCGAAATATATTTTCTGCTTTCCCAAAATAATTCACAGTGCAATGAACATTCTTTTCATGCATTTTTATTTATCTGGGTTTTGTGGCCAAAGGTAAAGCAGTTTTTAAGGTGACTATAAAATGTGTATTAAACTTATAAATTATACTTTGATATACTTATTTGCTGCTCATTGCAGCTTAGAAATTACTGATGTGGTTTTCAATTACATCAGGACCATGCTAATATGGTCACCTACAGGTCAAAAAATAGAGAGTAATAATGGGGAGACAGTTTAAATTTATAATTTTTTAAGTTAAGCCATTCGAAGGGTAGACAAGAAAATATACACTGTTATAAGGAGGTGGCCATATATATTATTAAAGAGGTGACCGTGAGATGGGGTTCCACTGTATACATATGTAGCATTCTTAACCTCTCTTCATCTGTAACATAGATGCCATGCTTAGAAGCAATATATTCTTCACTTCTGAGCTCAAATTCCTTTTCTGCAGTTGATTTTGCCTTAAAAGTGATACCCTGGTCAGAAAAAACTACTGTCAGGTTACAGGTTTGTGTAAATGTTTTGTGTCTATTTTTAAACTGTTTTTTTAAATTAACTCTCCTTTAGCCAGCAGCAAAGCAAAGCTTCAGGGTGGCACCTGGTCCCTCTGCCCCAGGCCCCCTGTCAGCTATACATGCAGGCTACTCACCTTAGACCAACCTCGTACCCAGCCTCTTCCCTTTCCTCTCTCGGGAGAGGGAAGAGCCTGGGCATGAGGTTGACCTTAGACTTGTTTAAGGACATCTATAGATTATTGATAGGGATTAACTGTGCTATTGTACCTTCCCTTTTAACACAAAAACAATAGTTTCTTCATTCCTTTATTCTTTTATTACTTATGCTAATTAAGATTTTAACTCACTTTTATCCGCTAGTATTTTATCTTCTTATCATTCTGATGAAGTCTTCCACAAGTAAAGGCGAACAAACAGTCTGACAATGCATTTTTAAATTTTAAGATTTTTAACACGTGAAAACCTTAGAACTTTTTTATAGATTTTATCTTTTTATCAATATTAAATTAATTGGCCATGGTTGCCCCCCATAATAGTTTTTTTGCTAAGAATGTTCAGCAATTTTGGAATGGCCTTTCTGCATCATGACATCAAAATGCATCAAAGTGAGGCTTGGTGATGAAATGATGAATTTTTACTGTTCGACTGTTCTACAATTTATTTTTTTATCCACTGTTAATTCTGTTCTACAATTTATCTTTTTATACACTGGAATGTTCATTACACTAAACATAGCAAGTTACTATTACCACCAAGCCTCGTTTTAGTGCAAGAAAATGCTATTTTGTCGTCATCATGCGTAAGGTCTGTTAAAAGCGAACTACCACAATTTCCACTTGGCCCCACTTTTTTTTGCTTCTGATGCCCATGAGCAAATTCTTCAGAAAGGCAAATTGTGAACAGTGAAACACTACCTTTGTCCATCCTGACCCCCTCATCCCTCCCACAGTCCCTCTTACAGGACTAGTAATAGTTTATTTGATAATTATGTACCTAACATGTCTCTCTCTTTTCCCCTTTCTTTTCCTAAATCTTATGGAACAAGCTTTGGGATATTGCCGGTAAGTCATGTTATTTTAATGTGTAGTTTTTAATAAAAATAAATCTAAGAAAAACATGAAACACAACATTTGTTAAAAAATTTATATGAAAGAAAACTAAAAACTAGAGAAATAAAAAAGTTGTAGTAAGTATTTATGTAAAAATTCTGACTTGAATGTAATAGGCATCATTGCAAGAGTGCAAAATTCTTTTAAAACAGGCTGTAATAATTAACTTAATTGTGCCCATCTGTCAATTATTGTAACTAGTGCTAAATATGTTGTTTAGAGACTTTTTGTTGTAAAAGTATAATAAATTCATTTTTAATTAGTATTTACAAATTGAAAGCAGCCAATATCCATTTTGGTGAGCCCTGAACCCCCTGGGCCAGGGGGTGGGGGTACTCCAGTTAATAATTATAGTTTGGGTGAGGATGTGCCGCTGGGTTCGTGTAAGTCCTACCTTTTCTAGAGTAAATTCTGCAAATTTTGTTGCCCCTGTTACCAGAGTACCTTTTTTAAATCCCAACACTAAAACAGGACTTGTTTACACTGTGTTTCATAGAAAAGCAAAAACATTTGACTCCATATAAAACCGTGGGTATAAAGCGCTCAAGTATTCTGGATTTCAATGTTTTGTTATTACAGACTGTTTTTATATCTGCTTAGCAATGCCGTTAATTGTGACCCTATTCTAGACCAAATTTCTATGATACTAGACCCTATCCCAGAGTACGTGCCACCCTTTCCAGTGGCACACACCTTTATAGGCTATATATGGGTGTACCCCTCCCCCCCCTTGCTTCGTGTCTTTGTATATAGCCATGACCACTATAATAAATTATATTCAGAAACCTAGTTCCCTTTGAGGAATAGTTGGTTAGTGTCTTATTTCAGTTTAACATGCAATAATTTTAGGCCAAGAAAGATTCACATCAATGACCAGGGTGTACTACAGGGGAGCTGCTGCCTGTATTATTATGTTCGACCTCTCAAGCCATCAGACGTTCAGCAGCACTATCAAATGGAAGAAAGACTTGGATAGTAAATGCACATTGCCCAATGGCAAACCAATACCCTGTCTTTTGGTAGGCAACAAGGTTGGTTGATAGCACTTGAAACTTGCTCTGGAACCCTGGGGTTGGTCGGTTGTCATGGTAACTTATACTAGATTAATTATAAGGCTAATCATCTTTTGAACCAAAAAAAATAAAAAAGTCTTTTCTTTCATTGTGCAATAGTCGGGTACATTTGTGCAATACTCTGTTGTCCTGCAGTTAACATGAACAAGAGCAGTTGTTAAGCAGTCTCAAGCTTATTTATTATATTGTTGAAACTGTTCTGTACTTTATTATCTTGATGTCCTTAATTATCCCAATAGAGTGACCTGCCGTCACGTGCTGTTACCAAGGAGACGATTGACCGAGTATGCAAGGATCATCAGTTTTTTGGTTGGACCGAGATGTCAGTGAAAGAAGACATGAATGTCAGTGATACAATGGAGTAAGTTTTTTTTCTTAAATATTTTTTTTTTACATTTGAGAATATAGTTGAGTTATTTTTTTTAAATATTTGGAATTTTGGGAGTTAGGGGGAGAACAAGAGGTATAGATAACAGTAAATTGTTTGGTCTTTTTCCCCCTTTGTTGAAAACTTTTTATACAACTGACAGGTCTAAAAATTGAATATTATAAAGATGAACAGTTTTGACTCTGAAGATGGTCTTTTTTGACCAGTAAAAACTACAGTTGCATTTGTGCCAAAACATTTATTCTTTCTTGGTTGCATTTTCATTTTCTTAAGTTGATACTGCAGGGGCAGAGTGTTTAGCAAGTTGGACTTGTAATCCTAGGGTTGCGGGTTCAAGCTGCGGTCAAATCACTGCATTGTGCCCTTTAGGAAGGCACTTTCCCCGACTTGTGCCAGTCGACTCAGCTGTGTAAATGAGTACCACCTTCTGCTGGGGGTTAACCTGTGATGGGTCAGTGACCTGTGCATGGGGAGTCAAAGATTCTCATTCGCATATGAAGGACTAATAAGGTAACCATAACACTAGCCTAATGGGCCCCCCCTGGCTCGAGAAAAGATGTACCAATAGCTTAGCTTTGCAACAAAATCTTAAGAAACCAAATCTAGTGCCTATAACACTAACAATTTATTTTGTTAACTAAAAGTGTTTGGAAACTAAGGACGTTTAAGAAAATAATTTTTGAAATCGGTCTTATACTCGATTTTTTATACACATTTGAAGTTCAAGTTTTGTTGGTTCAGGACCGTGTTTTAAGAGGATTGGGTTATGACGTCATTCCCGGACATCTTTGTAGCAAAACACAGCAAGTTGGAGACGGATGAATCAGAGATTTTTGACTCATAACTACATTCCAATTCCTCATACAGATCTCAGTATTTTTGTACCTTTGTGTTTAGAAAGATCTAATTTTCTCAATATTTTAAGTCGGAAATGGTGTCACAACTAAGAAGTCTGAAAATTTTGCTAGCTTGAGCCACTGTAGAAAAAAAACAATTTGGCCGAATTTCGAAATTTTTTTTGCAAAAGTAAAAAAAAGAATTCACCTGAAGAGGGCAGGACTGCCGAAAGCTTGTGTACAGAAGTAGAAGGAATACAGAAGACAACAGAAAGACAGAGATTGTGGTACAGAGAAAGATGAGAATAGTATCAACAACATGTTGGAGCCCAGCTGTCAAACAAACGAAGTAATAAGATTCCCTCTCAAGACGTTATTACCTTTATCTTCTTCTGATGCTCCAGTAAGCAACTGATAGAATATGTGGAAATTTCTCTCATTGTCATTTTGGCTGACAACTCTTGACTGGTGGGAAGAAACATTTAAACTTGCTAAATAAAGCTTGCATTTACATGCACACAAGATGTAACGACTTATTAAAAGACATATAGACAAAAAAATCACCAATTTCTGCATCTTCAAAACATCAATTTTCTAGAGAAATATGCAAACCTGAATAAAGGTCGGTCAGTTATAAAACTTGTAGAAACTTAAATCAATAAAATAATACTTGTCAACTAGACAAAATAACTGCTACTCTTTTGTAAATAATATACTTGAATGTGTACTACAACAAATGTAGGTGTATGTGTGTTTGTGAGTTGGAGTGTGATCTTGTTTAAACCAGCTACAAGATTATTACTGTAACTTGTATGTGCGACTGTTACACTGTTACAGGCAACACTTTTAAGACTATTTATTTACCTTTTCTAGAAGGAAGTTAGAAATCTTCCCACCATCAGGCTGTCCACCTCGTGTGAACTGAATCTCAACATATTTACCCTAGTAAGAGATAACATTATATTTGTGAACACCCTCCCTAACACACATTATTAAAAATTTGTCTACTAAGGTAAGTGATAAAAAAATTAAACTAAACATTAAAAAACAAGATTCTTTAACAAGACAACATGACACTTACAAATCTACTTGAGTTATTGTTGCGAACCGTCTTGGCATTTCCAAAAGCTTCTAACAAAGGATTAGATTCCAGAATAACATCTTTAATTTTCTGTTGAAACAAAATGAATTTTAATGTGTTTTTCTACAGAAATCTAATTGGGCTATGCACTCCACAATTTAAAACAAAAATTAAAACAAGAGAACTGAACTGTCTAAGTATCAAGAACATATGTACATCAAAGTTGCCATGACAACTCTGATAGAATCTTCAACCAATGCTGTCAGAGCTTTAGCAAGAACTTTGGAATCCTTTTTTTTTTATTAACAAAGGTTGTCATACATGTACATTCTCAGAGCTAAACAATAAAATACAATGCAGTTTAAGTGCTCCAAGTCCAGGCTTTTCAGTCACTATTTAAAATTGAAAGTAATACAAAGGTATTTGGTAATTGAGAGTCTTAGATAGTCCACAGACAGAACTGCCCTCTTTGCTGATAATTAACAGGCCACAATACTTGGTTCACCAAGGTTTGTTCAACAAGAGCTGTAGCCTAGTAGGTTTTTTTCAGTTTCCAATAGGAGATTGTGAGACAGTTTTAATGATTTAATAAGAGCTATAGTTTCTTTTTAAACTCCCAATGAGAAATTGAAGACTGGTTCAATGGTATAACTTCCTTACCTGAGAACAGCTCTCTCTAGTAGGATATGGAAAATAAATCTACTAGCATAAGCAAGAGGTGGCTGTCCTTACAAATAACTTCTCACCTGTACACTAGGCCCCCCTCCAGATACTTTGGCCAGATAATTCATGATAAACTTTGCTGCCACTGTCTTTCCAGCACCACTCTCTCCACTACAAAACAAGTGGCAGAAGAACAAATTATCTTACTATCAGTTCATCCACATCATAACTTAAACTTTCAGCCAAAATTACTACAAATGTTGTGTGGTAAATTTATTGTTCGGGCTACAATCCAAACAAATTCTAAAGTAACTGTTTAGGAGAATTTTGCTTTTCATCCTTTGGGAGTTTGCCTTGTTTGATAAAATCCTGTTTTCTTATCACCAAATATATATTACTTCAAATGTGCAATTAAGTTCTGTTCATAAGAAAAAGAAAGATATTGATGTATTGATCAATAAACACCAATTTATTAAATAAAATATTACTTTTTGCAAGAATAAAATAAAATTGTAATTATAATAATTCCTACCTGATAATTACACACTGGTTTTCATTGTCAATCAGCATATTTCTGAACATGTTGTCAGTTAATGCATAAATGTGTGGA
This sequence comes from Hydrozoanthus tunicans, assembly GCA_026413305.1. NCBI lineage: Eukaryota > Metazoa > Cnidaria > Anthozoa > Zoantharia > Hydrozoanthidae > Hydrozoanthus > Hydrozoanthus tunicans. The sequence goes on along the minus strand of JAOBAT010057067.1, from coordinate 17,567 downwards.
GGATTCTCATATGAAGCCTGAAGACAAGTTGATATTAGGCAATAAAAAATTAGTAACAAAAGTTTCTCTTCATTTTCACTCTAGATATCAGTCAAGTCAAAACCCTAATGACATATAACCGTTTAGTAATTAAAATATTGTTGTAAACCCATCATCCTCGAAAGATTTCTCTTTCTTTTTCACACTCAGATAGCTAAAGCCAAATCCTTTCTAGAGCCTAAGAGGCTCATTGGGCCGTCACTTATAAATCTCCAGTTTCTGTAGTGTTAAGCAAATGAGAGTCTTTGGCTCCTCCTTGACGGGACACTAATCCATCGCAGGTTAGTCCCCAGCAGAACTGGTACTCATTTGTACAGTGAAGTCAATAAAGTCAGGTAAAGTGTCTCAACACAGCAATTGGTCTGACCAGGGGCGGCTCAAACTTGTGACCCTAGGATTATGTGTCAAACACACTAACTGCTCGACCACTGCGCCGCCAACTTCCACACTCCAAATAAACAGCAATTTACTATGCATGCAGTCCCAAATGAAGTTCTTTCACCTTTTGTTAAAACTAACATAGCTACCAACATGTTGCTGTTTGTACTGTCAAATAGAATGACCAATCAACAAAAGTGCCAAATAGAATGATCAATCAACAAAAGTACAAAATAGAATGATCAATCAACAAAAGTACCAGATAGAATGATCAATCAACAAAAGTACCAAATCGAATGATCAATCAACAAAAGTACCTTACAGAATGATCAATCAACAAAAGTACCAAATAGAATGATCAATCAACAAAAGTACCAAATAGAATGATCAATCAACAAAAGAAAACTGCCACTTACAGCTCCCTGGTACATATCCACCTCTTTGTCTGTAAAATATTTCATTTGCTTGAAAGGGTTCACAGATATCAATACTGGACCAATGTAGGTCTGATTGTAATTAATACGTCAAGGAAAACTTTAAAACAATCTTTAATCTCAAGTAACATCCAGTTAGTGACTTTTAGAGATAGATACTGCATTTTCACAATTGGGCGACTAGGCACCACTTATGGTGTAATATATAATCAACATTATTTTAAATGACCTTGTCTTCAAAATGTTGCTTTATCTTCAGACTTTCTTGTACCAAAATATCTCTGCACATTATGCTTTGAAACCAAAGCACTAAAGGGCATAATTGCCAGCAACTCATTTAATAGCAATTTTTTTTTCTGCCAGTAAACCATTTACAAGAAGTAAAATGTAAGCAAGGGAGTTTGGGGAGCAAAGAGCAAGAGGTTGCCAGGGGGAGGCAATTCATTTTATATCCCTGCTCCTTATTCTCTGCCCTTCTGGAAATATTTACTAGCTAAATAAGAAAAAGAAGTTTGTCTGATACTACTAAAAAGAACAATTGCTTTTTAAATCTTCAACTTTTTTCCTGAGGCTCATTCAACTTCAAGTTTTAATCTTGTGGGAACTATTTTCAAGATATAACACCAGTACTAGTGTCTACATCTATATCTTCATAGTTTGATGGCAAAGGTAGGATTGCTCCTCTCTTCCATAATGCTTGTTTTATATATCATATCAATGAAACTACAAAAATACCCCACAGGAAAATGGAAACTATTGGTATTCCACTTGTCTGAGCTAGATGTCATTATCTGTCATGAAATTAATTTTTTATGTGCATTAGTCAAAAGTAATGGTTATAACATACTGACACAGACACCATGTAAACAAAATTAAACTTAAAATTCTCTTGTTACATCTACCAAGGTATTAAAGGGATTTTAAATCATAAAAAACATTTATTAAAAAAACCTCTCAGATATTTACCCCTTAAATTAAGTAGAGAACCAAAACAGGCGAAAGTTTACATATTTTTCAGTGTTCATAAACTCCAGAAAGTTAAGATACGACATGACATCTACACTATAGTTCTATTAAACCTCAGTTTGGTTGCAAAGTATCTTTGAAGTAAAGACTCAATAAATAATATACACCATATAAAGTGCAAACTATCTGCGGTGGGTCACCGTTCGAAGCCGGTATTACCATAACTGGATATAACGCGATATTGTTGACATCAGTTTCAAACAATAAAGACTTATAATAAATTTTACCGTAAAATTACCGCTAATAACTCGGTGAATTACCTCAAGTCGAAATGACTTTATATGTAGGATGGGAAAAAATGATAATACGATCGAAGGAATACGGAAGATTCGTAAGAAAGTTTAAAAAAAATTTACAGAATTAGACGTGTACCAATAAGGTAAGATGTAGGAAACTTGCAACGTCTCTTGTGAATTTCTACTTAAGTTTGAAGAAAAATTAATGCTAAGACATCTAGACACGTGAACCAAATTTGATGAAAGAAAGAGAACATTCATACAATTTCAAAGAAAAAGGGAAAATGAAAGTCTTGAACAATTATTTTACAACTGGATTGGAACTTTACTTAACTCCTTCGAGCCCTACCGGGCACAAGGATACAAAAATCAGGTCATCCATAAATCTCTTCTTAAGATTGTCCACAATCGCAGATTCCTGAATTTTCGGTAGTAAGGTCATGTCTTCGACACCACTGGACTTGATGTCCCCCTTGCTTTGCCAGTGGTAAGGCTGTATAAAGAAGGAAGTTAACACATCAGCTGACGAGTACTTTATAAAATTCAGTTGAATTCGGGCGAGTACGAGTTCCTTGTGCGGAGTACTCACCATTTTGTATTTTGTAGTCCAACAAACGAAGAAATCTCCAGAAATGCAGTAAGATGAAAGGTATCAACGCATGGTAGAAAGTTATACGGAAACCTGGAACACCCACTCCCTTACCGGAAAGGATGAAAAAGAAATAACCACTGCTTTTGAAAATGCTGTTTTTATTGCGGCTCGGAGCATGTCCTGAAAGGCCTAATCCATATATGGGTTGTCAATTGTTGTTAATTCCGAGGCACAGCCCCTAGCCAGAACGTTTTATAAAAGGCGTCATGATTGGACAAAACTGTAATATTGAACCAATCATAAACAGTGTTAGAAATCATTATGTTGTTCTTAATATAGCCCTGATAAGCGTGCCGGGTAACAGTTTCTTTGTGCCCACGTTAAAGGCGAAAAACTTAAAATTTAGAGGTAATACCTCGTTTCATTTCATCTCTGGCACACAATTAGTTCAAAAACCACATTTAAGGTAATCTTAACCACCAATATGAAAGAAAACCGTTTTAGATAAGTTTGTTTTCGCCAAAGTCTTTCCTCGATTTTTTTCCAACAGAAAAATTGTGTTTGTATTCCATTCGGCTTGTGGGAGGGCTACTGGTATAGAAATTGTATACAATGCAAGTTCTCATCCAATTAATTTCTAGAATCTAATCGATGGCGTCTGTTGTTTGCTGAATGATTTAATGGACAGTGGTCATAGCCTGTGGTTTAACAGGTGGTAGAATATATGACAGGGCCATTCATTGGATAAGAAATAAAGCGATTGATACTGCCGCAACTTTACCTGGGGGTGCATCGGGCCACCGCGATGATGTAATGATTAAGGCATCTTTAATACATTAACATGAGCGCTACTATGGAGATTCCCCGCAAATGTAGTTATATCTAAGAGATACAACACTTCTGCTTTCACCTCATGAAAACCAAATTTCACAATAATATGATAATTAACAGCTAGTCGCATAGCTAAGAGAAAAAACATTTGAAAAGCGTTTAGTAAGTTTTTCGACTGATTAATACTGACTTTTTGCTTAAAGGTAAGACCAATATTTTTAAGAAGGGAAAAAATAAAATACTTGCGGGTCTGAACATGCTAGCAGACATATCGACGATTCGTATAACCTTTTTATCATTTTGTTAAATGACTTATTCTGAAAGTACATACATGATTAATTTTCGAGCTTTTGCACAAAATTGAATACACGTTTTTGCAAGTTCTCTCCAATCCTTCCTAGGAAAAAATGTCACGAAATTGCTTTACGGCTGAAAAGCGTCTCTTGAAATTACCGTGGGCATTAACGAGAAAAATTGTTTTAATGGCTTCGAAATGTAATTTCACCCTCAAATCTGAAGAGAGCCATTTCCTCTACGATTCTAGAAACTGATTTATGACACGACACTTAAATAAAAAAGATTTATTTAGAAAGGCATCCCTTAAATTGCCTTTATGACGAAACTAAGTGCTGTCTCGATTCTAGAATTAAAACCGTTTCAATTGAACCTACACGGAATGAAGTCATATTGTTGTCTCCAGTTTAATAAAAATAATTAGAAACAGGAATTGGTCAGATGAATTATATGTCCGATCAGTTCAAGTAAGTTTATTCACAACTGCAGTTATTTGCTTAAGGCCTCGCACAAAACCCATACCAAAACCGTGTTACAAAGGAAATTAAAACTAAGTACGGGATTTGATTAATGTTACTGAAGTTTGAAGCTCAAAGGTCAAGTAAACAACAAGAAAAGAAAGAACTACATACAAATTCTCCGTTTTTATGGCGCTTGCAATTGTTAAATTATGCAAATCCAGATGATGACCTCATGAGAAAGGAACTTAAACCACTACTTAATTATAACACCTGCTACAACCCAGATTTAAATAAACTTAAATTATAACAACAGAAAACAATTCTTGTTCTTAAAAACAGGATAAAAGTTTTAATTTTTTAAATCTGATACTTGTATATTGGAAGTACAAACTAAATGGCATGTATGGTAGCTGTTATTTCTCACTCACTCAACTTAAGATGCAAGCTACTATTTTTTTCTTCAAAATCAACATTCACAGTATTCACAATAGCTCATTCAAAATGCAATTTTTGTGACTGAAACATTTTTATTGGAGTTTGAAGCGCAAGTAAACTATGAGGCAAGAAAGAAGAACTACATACAAAACATACATAATATATTTATCTAAGAAATTAAAACTCAAAGCTAAAAGATGTAAAATTGCTATTTTTTGTCAGTAATCTTGTGAAGTTATGTTCCCAAATAATTTCTCCTTAGATCCATGCACTCTTCACTGAACAAGATTAAACTGAGTTGTGCTCTTCATCAGTAGTGATTTACTTTGATTGGTCAATTACCATTTTCTCATCACGAAATGCCCTAACTTGCACGAGTTATGTAAGGAGAAATAAGAGTTTGATAAAATTAGCTTAAAAAGTAAATTGTGTTAGCAAGTTTTAATAAAATTAATATACAAATAAAAACAATATAGGCCAGACAAAAGTCCCCACCATTGTTCTGCCATCAATCTGCTCAGTAACAGTATCTTTGAATTTCTTTACAGTGTTCGTGAATAATTTAGGACAATCTTCACTTCATGACTAAATTAGAAACCTACTTCACAATCTATATTGCAGGTACTATAAAACAGTCTTTCACAATTAGCATGAATTACCGGCAACAGTGCCCTTGACCTTGCACTATTTAGAAAATAACTGAAGATGCTTAATGATTTCAAGTGGTTCATTTGTATGTAGCAGGTCTACTTGTCATAAATTGTTCAACCAAAGGGGAAAAGATAGGAATCACTAAAATGGTGCTGAAGTAGGATGTTTTCTGGCAAATAAAAAAGAACAGAGGCTTAGGATCTCTAAGAATGCAAAAGAGGTGCCAAGTTGGCACAAATATACAGTTAAAATTCTAAAAAGCTAATTAAGGGACTGTTTACTATGTATCATGATAGGAGCTGGAAGGCAGAAAAGAAACTGAGGTAGAGGCCCTCACAAAGACTTCCTGGATAAGAACAGATTTCCAGCCTCTCTATGACCTCTAAGTGTCTTCCCCCAATTGCTAATGAACCCTCCTCCTTCACTGTCGCTTTTCTTGATTCTCAATGTTGTTTTACAATAAACAATCCCTTAGAAATAAGCTGAGGCTTTTTATTTTGGGGAAGGATGGGGCGGGTATGTGCCAAGGAGCCAAAACCCATTTACAGGCTACCCCTCTGATTCAAATTGTTCTGATTTGCTCTATAGTAAATATTTCTTGGTGGAGTTTGAATATTTTCATGTTAAAAGCTTTTTGTTAGTTATTGTTCATCTGACGACTCATCAACTTCTTCATCAGTATCTTCCTCGATTGTTTCCAGATCATCTCCATTCTGAGGAGGAATGTTGGAGGCAGCTGCACATGGTTCTTGGCTTTGACAAAAGTCATTAGGATCCAGGCCTAGGGATTCACCTGAGGTTATTTGGGCTGAAATGATAATGGAAACAACAACATTAGTCAAATAACTACAGAATTTAAGTAACAATCTGAGTAAGAACTAGGGAGGTCAATGGCAATGGAATGCAGAAAGGTGCTAATTGTGGTATTATTAAACTGTTGATCTGATTGGCCAAACTTTAAAAATGGACAATATCTTCATAAGTAAGCTACTTCCCAGTTCACTCATCCGTTCCTTTCTAGTTGAAACATTTCTGTTCTTACAATCAAGAAAAATTCTATGACTGCAGGGTTCTCATTAGAAACTTCAATAGGCGGCCGAAATGTATCAACAAGCAGCTACATTTTTGATATTTTTTTTACGTGCACATTTTTTGAAGTCAAAGAGAAATTTTACAGCCACTACAGGCGGCTACCTTCGTCCGAACAGCCGGCAGAATTCTGCCGGTTGCTGGCTTCTACTGACAACCCTGGACTGGGTAACGTTGAAAATCAAAAAGCTTTTCTTCATTGTGTTTTGGAGTTCTATGATTGGCTTAATTATTATAATAGCACAAGAAACAATGCTTTTAAATAAAGTTTCACTACTTTTTATTTTAAAACTATGTTGTATACTAGTTATAATCGATGTACTCTCAGTGTGAAAATTTAAACATATTCTTGTGTATGTGGGAAATGTGAAAATTATGCAGCAGAACAATGGGAGGTGCACTAGTTCTTACACAGACTTTTACTTAATTGTAACCCTTAATGAACTGTAAGTACTCATGTGCATTGGTTTAGCATTAATGACTTGATTACCTGTAGGAATAATGTAACAATCATCGTAGTATCGCTGACATTGCATTGTTTCTTGGTCAAAGTCCGATGACCCTCCATACAGCATTAGGTTGTCTCCCACTACAGTTGCTGTGTGAACCCCTCTGGCTTGTGGCACATCTCCCAGCACAGATGGTTGCATCCACTCATGTTTGTCTAAAGACATAAAAAGTAAGCAATAACACACTGTACTGTGATCAAACTAGTATGTAACCCCATGGCTATGATAATTCTTGGGATATTTTGGTTTGTTTAAACTTATAAACAAGAAATATAAAGTCATGCAAAGACATAACTCAGAAAAAAAATGAGCTCTTCATAAAAATTTAACCCAAGACCTTTCATATACTACTAAGTTGGACACTTTGTGATCTCATATAGATGAGCAAGTTAATTTAACTGGGTTGTGACACATGGACTGTATCACACAAATCTGAATGCCAAAGCATATAATTTATATCAGTCGGCAAGCTCGCACTGATTAATAACTGCATTGCCCAGTCACTAGAAGTAATGTCTCTTATAGTAAATATTTATCGTTCAATTTCCATTGTCACATATCGAAGTGTAAAACATTTGTTTGTTGTAATGCTCTGTGTCTTAAAATCAAAATGAGGCTCCATCTGGGTGTGCAGTGCATTCTGGTTACAAAGCAATAGATTTTGGTTTGAAGCAAAATTGTGAGCCTGGACTTTTAGCAGCCACAGATAGCTAGCCACTTTGCTTACTACTATGTCATTGCAAGTTAGTTTCAGGAAGCATGTGCAGTACTTGTGATTTTGCCACTTTTACACTGTTACTTATTTTTAATCTGTTATCTAATTGGGATATAAACGACAATTATATATTGAAAACTGCAAGGTAACACTATTTCCTGTGCACAAATGAAGACAGCACTGAGATATCTGACACAGATAATACAGTCGAACCCCAGTAACTCATATTGTCAAAGGAATAAAATTACTTCAAATTATCGAGGTTTCAAGTTACAGGGATTAAAATTACAATAAACATAATATGAGGCAAATAAAAAGAAAAATTGGTTTCGCTTGGAGTTTAAGCAGGGAATTTGGATTTTAGCTATAGAGGATATGAGTTTTCGAGGTTTATAATTAACTGTTGACACAATTAAAGTTAATGAAATGTGCAACTTGCATTAATTACTACATAAAAATGTCCTAAAGCTGGGGTAGAAAAAAACACACACAACTATGAATATTTTTCTATTTCTATGTGCTGTTGAGCATTGCATACCTGACTTTCTTCAGGCAATAGGTATGCACATGCAATCACATATGCCCCATTGACAGGGCCAATTAGTGTTCAAATGAACTAAACATGCTGTGTCCAATTGCAGCTTACAGTTGTACTTGATATGTGAACTAGCATTCAGGCAAGATATAGCTTGAATTAAGGAGTACAAGGGGTGATAAGTAAAGGGAAAGAATTCGTATTAAACTCAAGAGCTATCAGTTAACTGTCGAATTGAATTTCCTGCATTCTGAAGAATGAGAGATGCTATGTTGATACTTCAAACAATTATTTTGAGCCAAAACCTTCCAAAGTGAGAACATGCACTAAAAAAACTTACCTAGGTCAAAGATATGGAAATCATTGAAGTGTGTATTATTTATACTCCGCCCACCAGTAACAACCATGCGATTGCCGACAGCTGTACATGTGTGAAATGATCTTGGTTCAGGTTGCCTGCCTGTTGTTGGTCGTTGGACCCACTGCATTGATTCTAGAAAACATTAATCATGAAAACAGTTTTTTCCATCATTCCTCTCTCACTTCAATACCACCAGTTATAAACTTATCATTTACAATTCTTATTAAGAATTTAAACTAGTTTAATTTGGAACTATCTTCAAATAATTAATTGCTAGTAACACTTTTTTTGTATTTTAACATTATATCATTTTGGTGTAAGCTGTGAAAAAAAAAATGAACTTAATCAAATAATTTTTTTCTACAATTTTTGTGAAAACTTCTAAAACATTTGGTGGTTGTAGTATATAACGCTTAGGACTGGGTCGGAGTACCCCAGATTATCACTATTCATCATTAAACTGATCCCATTTTTAGTCAGTTTGGTTTTTGTTAGTGCAGAAAACTAACAGGACACAGCTTGCCGGGCCACGACTCGGATTTCATGGTCAAGTGGCATTCAGTTGAGGGGAAGGAATAGAAAGACCCAATGCCACTCAACCACAAGGGTCAAGATGGTACGGCAGCACTGTGCCCTGCAAGTTTTCCACACTAATAAAACACCATGCCCTGCCTGCATGCAAGGAGGTTTTGTTGCCCTGAAACTGTTGTGCATTGTGCAAAAATCTGTAAAAGAAAACAACAGAGCAAGTCACTTGCACAGTTAACTTTAATAACAAAATATTGGCACAATGTAACAATGTCTGGAATACCACAGCTCGAACTGGATTGCAGCCAGTTTCTTTAACAAACAGGCAGCTTTTAGAACAGCCTGTACCGAGGGCTTTAACATAGTCACAAAGTTTTGCTTTAGGCGAAGTGAGCTTCTGCAGTCAATACTCGCATCTTTATTTCACGTTGTCCCATCATCTCTGTTACCAAGTTGAGGCTTTGTAACAGAGAAAAGTTCAGAAACTTGGAAAACAAAAAAAAATGAGAATAATAACAAAAATAGAGGTGAAATCTTGACTTGGGGGCCTTCCAGCCCTGAGTAATAACTATGATCCATTAGGCCACAGGAAAAAAAGTGCAAGTGTAGATAAGTTTTATCAGGCTTCATTGTCACAAATCACAAATAGTTCTTTTAAATTATTTTACTTTTTGGTCTTAACACTATTTTTAACATAAGAAACTGTAGTTACTGAGTTTTAACAAGTTAGCCAGACATATATATACTGTACCTGTTTCAAGAGTGAACAAATCATTTTTTCTTCCATCACTGTCTCGCCCACCAAAGACGACTAAAATATTTCCAATAATGCACATTCCATAAGCGGCCCTTGGGGTGGGGCAGTTTTCGAGGCCTGTACTAACCTTTTCCCAACTGTTGTTCACTGTTTTAGAAAAAATGTTAATCAAAAACCTTTAAAAGTTATGTCACAGCTGGTTGTATTAATTACATAGATGCACCTAAATGGAGGCTGTTTTAAGTACCACTCTGACAAGTATTGAAAAATATTTTTTTTACCCTTTTAAAAAATGGTCCTTTGTTTATCTCACAGACAAAACTTTAGTTGTCTAACATTGTGCTGTGCTGTGCCCTTGAACAAGACACTTTACGATGTATTAGTGTTATTTCCAGGGGGTCAAAGATTCTCATCGACTTAACACTAGTTACCAAAAACTGAGATAAGTGCCAGCCTAAATGAGCCACTTAGAATTAAGAAAGGCTTTTTATTAAGCTAAGACAACCCCAGTGTCTTCTCAGATAAGGACTTAAAACTGTAGGCCCAGTCTCTCAATCTCCTATCGGGGGACTTAAAAGAACCCACATCACTTGTCGAAAAGAGTAGGGTGATCCCGATGTTGTGGTCTGTCTTCTACTAACTGAGGGCAAATCTTACTGAACATTACTGTGAGCCGTATATAGCGGACTATCTAAGACCCTCAATACCAGAGTCATCTGTAAATCATTGTTAAGTGCTTTTGATCATATCCACATGGAAAAGAGCGCTACAGTATATAAATGCTAAACTTATTATTATTATTATTATTTGTTTAACACTTTCAATCACAGTTTAGTACATCGATCTATTGTGTTGGTAAATTCTCCAAACTAGTTGGACAATATTTGTCACAGAAAAAGTTTGGGAGAGTTTTACTCTTTATTCTCAGTCTTTAGTTTGTTCCTTTCCTAAACTATTCAAGAAAAAGTCTATTTGCAGCATTCCATACTAACACACTACTTTAAAGCTCTACACCTAGATTCCAAAATTTTGTTTTCCCATGTTTTCTAAGATAAAAATGCATTCTGCTTATTTCGTCCAATTTTAGAACTGAGAAACTCTTTTGAGCTCCTTACTGGCACTCGACCTTGAAGTTGAAGGCCTAGACTCCAAACTTTGATTTTCCTCAACTTTCTTAGACGCAAATGCACTCTGTTTAATATTTTGCTCACTTTTCTTTGAACTGAGAAACTCTTTCGAACTCTTGTAAAAAAATTATTTTTAATATACATACCAGTATCATAGCTGTAAAGATCATTAAACCATCCAAACTCTGCTTGGCCTTCATCTGGCTCAACTTCACTTGAATCTTCCAATGGTCCAAAGCCTCCAAATAAAATAACTTTGCTCTTAACAGTGACTGCAGAAAGCTTGTCACGAGGGCATGGTGGATCACCTGCTGCTGTTGTAATTTCTCTCCAGACCATAGTTTCTGTAGGGAACATAAATAAAAAAGATGAATTCCAACTACCATTACTCTTAAGTCATAATCCCCTCCATCCCCATTTTCTCTCTCTTATCCTCTTATGAGTAAGTGACACGTTGTGTCTCTACCACGGATTTTAAGATACTCCATACAGCCTAATATTAACTTCTTACCGAAACTAAAACAACAAGTCTGGTTTTACATTTACACATTTTGTCAATTAAGTAAAATGAAAAATAGCTCTTATCCCCCTCCTCCAACCATTTACAAACACACTAAAGGCTGAAATTAAAACTAGCATAAAAAGTACTCATAAAACACAAAAAATAGAGAAAAAGATGCAAACCTGTGTCAAGAACATGTAAATCATTGAACCAACCACATTCCCGACTTAGTCCCCCGAACAAGTATAGGTTTTTCCCCACTGCAGTCAATGATGCTGAGGACCTTGGTGCCGGCACCTGTCCACTTGTTAATGGTTTGCTCCAACTGCCAGAAACTATTATATACCAGGATTGGTGTATTGTAAAAAGAGAAAGTTGTATGGTGTTAGTTGATATCTAGTGCCCGGGCGGGAAGGCTGAAGGGGTGTCCATCGGAAAAGTCCCCCAAATACCCTTAAATACACTAAGACATAAAAAATTTTCCACAGCTGTTAAAAACACCTCTGGGTTAAAAAAATACCCTAAAAGATACCAATTTAAAATAAATATTTTTCCCATGATAGTCCCCTTATGTTGGGCTGAACAAGATATGCAGTAAGTAAAGGCGTGCAGGTTATAACAGGATTTTGGCCAAAGGCCATAATTTGTCTCAACTTCTTGTTCAGTGCACACCTTTGCTAAAACAAGGGACTGCAAGCTGTAGCGTTACCCTAAAAATACCAGGCCCCAGGTTTAACACCGGATTTCTTTTAACAACCCTAAAAAAAATCAACTGACTATTTTAACCCCTAAGAATATGATGGTCATACCTACTAACCCAATACAGGGAGTCCCCCCTGGAATCTAGTGGTTGACAATGACACCCAGTAAGCCTGAGGTATTATCATCAAAGCACACTTCTCCTTTATGTTGCGATTTTGAAATGTTAAGAAAAATTGTACTACCTTTTTTGAATGGACTATGGCCTATGCCTTAAATGGCCAGATCTTCAAATTACAAAAACATGGTTTTCTCATACTAGATATCCGCGAGGATTTGAAGCTCCCTTAAATTTATTAAGAGACGCCAAGCGCCGATCATCACTTTAATTTGGCTTAGCACACTCCTCTACTGAGCCTGAAGAAAGTGCTGTTCTTAAATTCCTAAATCTTTCGTCTTGATTTTTTTTTACAAACAACACAGAATGAGTGTTGTTTTGTTTTGTTTCACTAAAGAATATAGCTGAACCAACGTTCGAGTCCGTTCTGTCCCTAATGAACGTGAGGCTTGTAACATCATTTAATTATTTCGAACAAACAAACCTGAATCGAACGTCAAAATTTCTCCCGATTCTGATACCTCGCCATTTTCTCCCAAACACACTCCGCCAAACAGGTAGAGCACGTTATCAATACTCGTTGCACAATGCCCGTCTCTTGGTTTGAATTCGCTTTCTCCCTCAAGTTTTTTCCACTGGACTTGAATATCATTTAATAACCGTTGGCCGTAAGATGAAACTTCGTTACCCATTTTTATGTAGAACAACTTAGTCAGTTGGGAAGAACGTGAACGTTCAGTACGTGAACAAGTCTTTGCATTTGGCGCGAAAAATCTTCTGGAAGTCGATAAAAAGCCGAACCAATCAAATCGCTTCATTTTCAGTCGATAATCTAAGAGTAGTTACGCGAGAGCGAGGCCGTGCCGGCCACTCAAGATGGCGGAAAATATGAAACAGTTTGTGCGAAAGCTTCCGAAACTGGTATTAAATTTTTTCTCTTGTTGATCATTTTCGCGGCTGTTTTCCTTCTTCAGTTGTTTTTGTCCGTCAAAGAAATAAGTTAGTACTTTTTTTAGTTATTAAAGCTACAATATAAACTTGTTTTTTTACGCACATTCTAGGAACTTCATGCACATCTGAATGGCTCGATAAGCCCAGAAACTATTAGGAAATTAATCAAAATGAAACAGAAGAGCCACGGAAAAAGGGAACTTGTTATTCCGTCAGAGTGGCAACTCATTATCGAAAAAGAGCAAGACAGGACTTTAGGAGAGTAAGTGGTTACTACTCTAGACGCTAGGTACCAGGCACGCGCTGGGTTTTCTCAGTTATTATCATGATTCTAGATTTTTTAATTCTTTATAAATGATATAATGAATGATGACAGCAATGAATATTCTTTTCTTAGTTGTTACAGATGAAAGAAAAATATAAGAACCACACCACAAATTCTTCAATTTATCTGTGATTAATGTTTGTAAGAATAAAAAAGCCCATGAAAAACAGTGCACCTTAAAAATAAAGTGGGCATCCTAAAATTGATTTGGCATCGCTTATCGTCCTTTGGACGTTAAGGGCTCCCCCTCCCCTTAACGTCCCCTATTGGTTTTGCCTTTTATAGGTACAACTATCGAATGCTCCGCAATTCACGATAGTTTATTAGTTCGCATTCATCGTTCTTTAAAAACCTGTGCGCATGAAAATCAAGCCCACCTCAGACTTTCAATCCCTCTAATCTAACTCTTGGGTAGATTAATCACTGGAAACCGTTTTCAAAATTATATCTGTATTAAAGTAATCATTGCACATAGTCGGCGGGTGTATTAGAGGTAAATTTTATTTTTGTACATACTTTATATTTCAAATCTTGCAGGTGTTTCAAAGTGTTTGGAATAATTCATCAGCTTGTAGATAATACAGATGCAATTTCTATGGTAAGCAAAATAAAAAAAAACAGAACTGTTTGGATGTGACTTAAAAATCAATAACACTAACTTAATTAGTATTGAATATGTGGGCATTTAAAAATATTTTAATTTATTGAATTTTCAACCTTGAATAATGCATTTCCAGTGCTATGATTGATTCACTCAATATCGGTTACTAGCTATAAAGCAGCTACTCCATTTGCACTTGTTGGGTTTGAGTCGATTTATAGCCAACTTTGAGCTATGCACCTCTTTGGCTATTTATCCAATGCACGCTATTAGAATAATTGTTAATCAGCTTTGATATAAATGTTGCATTATAATTTATGCAGGACACACAGTTCTGACTGTTACTGAGAACTTTTGTCAAAATAAGTTTGTTATAATTAAAATTTAAGGAACAGCTGTGTTCTACAAAACTCCATAAATGCCTTTATTGTCAAAACTCCTCTGAGGGCAGTGTAGTATTATATGAATTAAAAGAATGATCTTGGGGCACTTGCCTTCAGTTTACAAAAAGACTTAGAGCCTAGTAGAAAATTTAAGGGTTTAGGCTTAGTTGGTGATCGAAGCTTTTAAGTAAAGAATAATTAATTTATAATTTTAAGTTGCTATTCAACTTAAACTTTTTACCTTGATTGTGCAAGTTTCTGTTTTTTGTTTTAAGAATGTTTTTTTCTTGGAAGCCTGATATGCCAAACTGCATTTTGCATAACTACTAAATGGGCTGTGCTAACCCAATTAGTGTGTAGTTGAGGACTGTTAAACTAAGCAAGCTGTAGGAAAAAAATATTCAAGCTTAGTCTGTTTGTTTGCTACACTTTATGTATTGAAGTTGGCATATCATAATAAAAAAGAAGTCAAGATGTTATTATTGTATTCTTGAGCCAAGGTCATTAAACCTTAGGCACCAGATGGCGATACTCGATGGAGCCTGGAACCCTGCTGTTTGTTCTCCTATGACTCCTTGAACCAAAAAAATTGAAAAAGAAAATTGCTTCCAAATTGTGAAGTTGTTATTCTCAGTATTAATAATTTTCTAGCATGCATCAAATAGAAATCGATTAATAAGAAAATGAGTGTTATCAGTCATCCAGGTGGCATTTGTCTGCTGAAGGCCGTGTGATGCAGTCAAATTGTCCCATGTACTGTATTTTTCTTAAATTTCCAGTAAGAGATTTAATTTATCTTATAAAAACTGATTATTACTCTGACAATGAACCATTATTGTAGATCACATGTGATGTTATAACAGAATTCGCTGAAGACGGGGTGAAGTATCTTGAGCTCCGCAGCACACCCAGAGCAAATCCGAACACAGGCAAAATACCTTTTCATTATATTATATGAGCTGAAAAGCTAATCTAGGTTTAGCAAAATGCTTAAATTATGTTACTTTGTGTGTATGATTCAGATTTATGTATAGTAGTAAGCAAGGACTTAAAGGAAGTCCCCACTGTATAACATTCTTTGTCTTAACTTTTGTTAAGTCTATGTTCATGTTAGCAGCTCAAATTTGATAATCATGTGCATACATCTTACCCCTAGCAATTCCCAGACAAGTCAAACCACGGAGAGGATCAAATTGAACTGCTTGACTTTAGACAGGATTATTAAATGTGAATTAAATGACCACAGACTTGATAAAAGTGTATTTTGAGACCAAAAATGTTTTACAACAGTGGAGGTTTTTTAATATGCTTGGAGAAGTATAGTAAACCCTTGGCCCTCAGGGACTGGTAATCGAATAGTAAAAAAACTTGTTGGGTTCTCTTGACTACCCAAGAGAAGTGAAGCTAAATGAATAGAAAAAAAGCACTTAGTCTAGTTACTTTATTGGCAATAAATACTAATATATGCAAAGTATTTCTGCCACATTTTAATTATGTAAATCTTTTACTTTTTTCACTAACTTACTATTTTTAAACATCTGCATTTTTCTGTTTGATCCTTTTTTGCTAATGAAGTGACAACGCTTAAATTTAGGGTGACAGAAAAATCTCCCATTTCTGTATGAAGTGAGATCTGAACCTCACCCTACCCTACCCTCCCTTAGGTTAAGAAATGTTAGAGCTCTTAAATGTCAAACGGCCCCCTCTGTATATATTAATTGCAACACAGAAGCTAACCAGTAAGCCAGACTAGATGGCCGATTCTCACTAAAGTTAAATGGGATAATAATTAAAGCATTTACCTTTACAATTTTCTAATTTAAGGAATGACAAGGCAATCATATGTCGATGCTGTTCTGTCAGGCATTGAGAAAGCTAAGGAGGCTCGTCCTGATACCACAGTGAGGTTGGTGTTCTCTTGTTAGGACAAAAGGGACAAAGAGGGGGGGGAACAAAAAGGATGATTGAGGGGGAGCACCCAAGCATTGAGTTTAACCTTTAAAGAAGGTAAAAATATCCCATAAAATAAACCTGCTTGAAACTGACAAATTTCTGCAGTGGGCAAACCCAGGAATCAGTTGATTCAATCATGGATAGGAATGCTTGGGTGTGACAGTTTTGTAAATGATGCTAAACAGTGCACATAAATCAACTCAGGCACTTGTTTCTGACCCTCAAGAGTATGAACAAATTTTACATTGGATTAAATGTTCTGGTTCAGCTGCTTTAAAAGATACCTGCAACACACTTACTGCTCTCAAGTTTATTGGACTTTAAAGAAACAATGTTTATTTTTTATGGCACTCATGTTTCCATCTGTGTAGTTTTGAGTAAGCTCAAATTATACTGATTTTAAAAGGTTCGTTTTTTTTTTAAGTTTGAGACCCTAAAAGGTATTCGAGCTTCTTATTTTTGTCACTAAAAGCTGTTTCTGTCAAGCACCCCTATCCATTTATTGAGGACGTTTTCTCCCCTCAGGTCATTAGAGGTAGAATGTGTGAGTGAAGACCGTTAGTAGCCAACTTTATTCCGACTACCTTTAGTTAGTAGTTATTGGTTGCAACCACAGTTAGTAACAAATGAAGATCAGCCGGATATAGGAAGTGGCCTTCTGAACTAGAGGTCCTCAGTTAGATCCCTGGTGACTGCATGCTTGTTTCAACTTTCTTCTGGAAAGTTTAGCTGCTGTAACTCCGATTTGAAAATCCGTAAATTAGGCCACTGCCAGAAGGAGAAGGTAAAGGGCACACAATTGGCTTCCATTGATCACAGCACTCTCAGAAAGTAGGAGGAACTACCAAAACAAAATAACAATACCTTTATCTTTTATTCTTGCTGTACCAAACAATTTGTTGAGTCTGCAGGTTTCTCTTATCCATTGATCGGAAGGGTGGTCCAACAGAAGCAATGGAAACAGTTCAGCTGGCAGTAAAGAACAAGGAAAAGAGTGGAATCATCATTGGTGTAGACTTAAGTGGCAACCCAATGGT
>JAOBAT010057056.1:0-27176 GCA_026413305.1 Hydrozoanthus tunicans | reverse complement strand
GTGCAGGGGGGGTGTTCTCTCATATATGGGCTATACGGGTATGTGCCACTGGAAAGGGTATGGTTTTTAAGCCATTTGCTCTGGGATAGGGTGTCGTAATCATAGAAAATTTATCTAAGCTGACAAAAATTGTTACAACAAAAGTATGAAATCAAGAACAATTGAGCCTTTTATACCCGAGGTTTTATAGGGGTTGCTCTAGTATAGGGTCACAAAATTTGCAAAATTTACTCTGGTAAAGGGTAGGACAGCGGCACTCCCGCATCGAAACTATATTGGAGGCGAATTGGATACCAAGTTAAAAGTTTATTACTAAACTTGTTGTTCGTGAACTGTGATCCCAAGAAAAAGGTACACAAAACATACTTACCGTTTGTTTTACATACGCTCTAGTAAGTCCCCTCTCTAATATCCCCCCTCCCCCTCTCTCTCTCTCTCTCTCTTTCTAAGCCCTCCGTCTAGAGCTTCAAGTTCTAAATAAGCGCCTCCCCCGAACCTAACAGCAAGAAGGGGAAGTCAAAACATAATGCGTATTGTGTCACACAACTTCATTTTATCAACAGTTCAATCTATTTTAGGTTTTGATAAGTGCTGGTTATATCGCTGGAGGAACACAGAGTTACTAGCTGCTGTTATAAATCTGCTCGTACCTTGACTTCATCTTGTGTTTTCCGAGGGCTTGTTAAAGCGTTTGCACTGTGCTCATAGGCAGCGACTGTGATAGTTCCGTCGCAATCGGTTCTCATTGCCTGAAGAAGACTTTGCAGAGCCAAATTGTTCAAAAGACCATTTAACTCTAACACTGGGCTAAAATTAATTCAAACCATAACATTTTTACAATGAAAGAAAACTTGGTTAGGGCTAACCAGTCTTAGAACAGGCCCTTAGTGTTATTATTTGCTCGATACCAAATTAAGGGATAACATTTAAATTTCGCCGTGTATGCGAATTAATTTCATAAAGTTTCTAAAAAAATTACAATTGAAATTAGTACTAGCCCTCATAAATCCGTTTTGGCTTAGCTTTTTTTTAAATTTACGTACTGGGGTATACTTTGTAATGCATACAGCTTAACAATGTGTAAAGTACGGGTATAATAACGAGTATTTAGGTTTTGGGACATGAATATTTAACCAAAACTTTACCAAAGCGCCCCCTCCCCCCATAGCCCCCCCTCCCTCCCCCCATCATCCCCGGCAGATAGTAAAAAAGTAAAAGGGGAACTAGTTATTTTCGAAGTATCTGTCTTGTGACTGACGTGCGTTTATTTGTTTCAGTTGCTGTGTATAAAAAAACTCCCTCAACAAAATTTTAACCTTTTACTTTCAAGATAGCACTGAATATGACGTTGCCAAGTTATGGTGTGCACACAATATTGGTAAGAAATTTGCCGATGAAGAATAAGAAACCCTAATATACAATGCAGGGGCGGGGGTTCGTCTTGAAATTATTATTGCTGATCTAGGGTTATACGTATATATTGATCAAATGATCGAGGCAGCGTGTCGGTGGCTCAGTCAGGTCAGAGAGGTTGATTTGCATGCGGTTGTCCCGGGCTCAAACCCCATTCTGAAAACTTACAGGATCTGACAGGTGTCGTTGATCCCGAGTCAAACCCACCACGCTTGTAAATAGCCGACTGGTCGGCCTCCCACCATTTGGGGTTCTTAAACGTAGTTGGTTTGTCTAGAGGTTACTGACACGCAGCAATTTAAGCTCTGGCCTCCTGTGTCTTTATCGCTGCCACTGTGACAGAACTGGTTAAGTTAAAAGACCAGACAATTTCTTTAAAGAGTGTGCGACAGCGTCTTACCAAAAATCTTAAAACAATACAATTTAAATGTAATCTCAATCAAGGTTTGTTAACCTGTAACTCATCGTTTTTATATTGTTCATCGCTTCCCATAACTTAGCTCAAGAAACTTAATTTTCTTTCCTCGATACCCGACCTGTTGAAAGTTTTGACTCTCGATGAATAGTCATGAAGAACTAGCCAGGAAACAAGTATCGAATTTCACTTGGGTAAGGGAAATTTGCATAATTTAGGTTTGGAAACGTAAAAAAAAGTGTACCGCTTACCCTCAATCATTTCGGAGAGAGTCCAACCCCCCCTCTCCCCCCCATCCCTCGACTCACCCCACTGCCCGTCATGCATGTAAAATGTGAATGGATGCTAGACCAGCTGACTGTAATATGCATACATGATTTAGTTAAACTTGTATGAACAGTTTGATAAAAATGTCGAAAAGAAACAAAACCAAATGAAAATCAAGTGTATCTATAGGCACTAGCAGTATAATTATACGATTTTATTTGTTTCTTTATCATTTCCCCCTATCATTTCACTTTCTTATTGGTTTTTCTCGTCTCCTTTTGAAAGTTTTTTTTTTCTAAAGAAGTACATTATGATACGTTTGACCCTTGGTGCAGTTGTTAAAGCCCGGCCAGAAGATATTTCATTCGATAAAACCAATGCAACTGTGATAGAAAACTACAAAGACGGCTGTCCATCTGCTGGAGATCGCCTCCACTTTACTCAAGAGTAAGTAAATTTCCTTAAAAAACCTTAAAATAACTGGGGGGTCTCCATATATTGGAGTGGTAGGTATGACCGTCGTATTTTTAAACAGTTGCTATAAAAGAAAACCTGAGTTAGAACAAGAGCCTGGTATTTGGGTTGACAAAAGCAAAACTATTAACTGCTTGCAGTCCAGTGTTTTATCAAACGTGCGTTTTCAATAACAAGTTAAAAGGCAAATATCCTATGGCAAGCGTCCTGTTACCCGCGCGCCTTTATTTACTTACGTTGCGTGCAACGTAAAACAAGTAGACTTAGCTCCGACCAGCTAGCTATCCAGTTAAAAAAGTTGGTTTTCAATTGGTATTTTTTAGAGTAATTTCTTGACCGAGTAGTTTATTTTTTATGATAGCTATTCTTATGCCTTGGTAATTTTAGGGTATTTTTTGGACTTTCCCGACGGTCATTCCTACCCTTTTCAACACTTTTTACCCCCTCCCCCCCCCTCTAACCCCGTCCCCGGACAAAGATATCAGTGTAGACAAACTAACACGGCAGGCAAATACACACATGCGCGTTAACAGAAAGATTAATTCCCTTTTTATTTTGTTCTTCAGCTTGACCGTTGTTAACATCTTTGGTTGTCCATGTGACCTCACGTACAATCGTCACTACTTCATCTTCATCAATCGAAGAAAAAACAAGTCACATCTAAAGTACGCCATGCCGATTACTGCTCCTGAAGTACCAAGGGATTTTGAACGGAGCCTAGAGCGCTTTAAGAAATCGAACCCAGCTTGTGCCGCTTAACTAAATCTGCTAGGGTTTTTACGCAACAAGGACGGCAACAAGAACTCCAAAATTAAGCTTTTTACGGCGTATTTTTGAAGACGACAGCGTGCAGGTGACCCGCACAGTGTATTCCAACATTCCAGTATTGTTTTCTGCGGCCGTTGTTGTCGTCGCTATCTTTGTTGCGTGAACTCCCTATTTTTAAGACGATTGCGTGCCAGCTAGGTTTTAGGTATTCCAACGTGCAGCTATTATGTTCACTCTTAATTGTTTTCTGTCGCCGTCGACTGCGTCACCTTTCTTGTTGCGTAAACTCCCTAGATACATGATCCCCAGGTTTCACAGCCTTAAATGGTCATTTAGTCAACCTTGGACTTTAGTTTTTCAATTGTTAATTTTATGGACAAAGAATGAAGACAGGACAGATAAAGTAAATATTTTATAAGCTAAAAATTGGGCGTCCTTGCTTGATGACTTCCTTTTTTAAAGCCACCGCAATATATCCGGTTTTCAAGACCGAAACACAAATCTAGAGTGTCCACGACAGAGTGTAAACACCTGTATATGGGGGATGGGGACAAGAGGACACCCCCACTCCCCTACCCCAAGTTCCCTCTTGTCTTGGCAGCATACACAATCCAAGAGAAAGGTGGATCGTTGGTCTGAACAATAGCTAGTTATAGCAAGAAAACGTAATTATAACTGAAAAACTTCAGGCGGGTCCTGAAAACTTAATTGTATGATCAATGCTTACAGATGAAATAAATAAACAAACGAATGCTTTCACAAATTAAAGGGACTAGCAGCTTTTTTTGGAGGCGGGGCGGTTGTTAGGGGTAGCCCTTGCTACGTTTTGTCGACAGGCTTTTGACATGTTTTCATATTTTTGAAATTAATGAATAAAAAATTTGGCTTGTTCGAGCTTTAAACACTCTGATAACTAATGTGTTTGGTTATGGCGCTTGTTGGGTTTCAGTTTGTGTGTTAGAAGTAAGTGATATAGCCTTAGGGGGCTAGACATTCTTTACAATTCGCAGAGCTCGAGTACAGTACGGCATAATGCCGGCATCTTGGACTTTGTGATTGAGTGGTTTCAGTAGCAAGCGAAACTGGGAAGAAGGGTCTTCGGGCAGGGGTTTTCTGTTCGCTCCAAACACCGCTCTAACAAAAACACGCCGTGCCCCGTGAAGTTTCGGCTCCAAAAGAAAAATGACGGAAGGTAGGTCACTCACTGATACCGACTTAACTACATATAAGTTTTTCTGTTGGTCTCAGGATAGAACTTCGCTTCAGTTCCCGTGAAGTTTCGGCTCCAAAAGAAAAATGACGGAAGGTAGGTCACTCACTGATACCGACTTAACTACATATAAGTTTTTCTGTTGGTCTCAGGATAGAACTTCGCTTCAGTTCATAAGCTACGGCTCCACCCAATCAACAGGAACAGTGATGGATTGAAGATTAAGGGCTCTATACCAACAACACTACCAGGAGCAGTGATTTGTTGGAGATTAAGGCTGGTCTCTCACCCACAAGAGCACCATACGCATGAGCTTGTTGATAAAATGGCCCGCTGTACATGTTTTCTGATAAATTGGAAAGTTCTGACTGCATGCTAGTTGTGTCTTGGTCTTATATATGAACAAATTTCTTCCGTTAAGTATAATACTCACACCCTACTTAAGAAGAATGTTATCACCCATGCATGTCAAATTGATCTTGAAGTATTGTTAAACAATTTAAAATCTGCAAGTCAAGGTTTTCCGTGGAAACAAACAAATTGGCTTGTTATAAAGCAAAGGAATGTAGCTACATTTGAGCCGAGTTTCTGACAGCTGAAACCGTCTCGAGCTGTTTTACCACAAATATCAAATACATCAACTCGATCTTGCTGCATTATTAAACAATATTACATTTCTAAAATTTGTTACTGCAATTCAAGGTTTTCCATTGAAACAAGAAATTTTTAAGTTTATAAAGCAAATGAAATCTACATTTGAACAGAGTTTTCTAACAGCTGTTACTGTTTCAAGCTCTTTTAACCCAAAGTTTAAACATTTATTTACAGTTTAGACCAAAAACAATAACAACTGAAAGGAAAAAAATGCTCTACTAAGTTCTGCTTCTTCGTTATCTTTCGCTGAATAAAATCTCTTATCACCAAATAAAACAACTTATTCCATCCCCTATAGAGTACCATAATGTACTTGTGGATAAAGGGCTCGCTGATTTCTGATAAATTGGAAAAAATCAGTTGCTAGTTGTGTCTCAGCTTTACAAACAACAAATCCCCACCTTTGTTACTGTATCACTTGCGTTTGACCGGACTTGACAAGAATGAAATGAAATACGTATACGTCAACTTTTGAAGTAAAGCTTTACAAACAACAAATCCCTACCTTTGGTACTGTATTACTTGCGTTTGATCGGACTTGACAAGAATGAAATGAAATACGTCAACTTTTGAAGTAAAGCTATACATTGTTGTTATACAATAAAAAACGTTCTGTTAAATTACAATTTAAGCCTTTCAATGAAACAAAGAAATTGGCTTAAGTTTATTAAGCAAAGGAATTTACATTTGAATAGAGTCTTTTAACAGCTGTAAGCATCTCAAGCTCTTTGAACACAAAGTTCAAACATTACACCAAAAGAAATATTAAAATTACCTACGATATACGCGAAGAAAGGGAAAATGTTCGATTTACTTTTAGTTTCATAAGAAAATACATGAGATACTTAGCTTCGATTTTATTTTGTCCCTCAAAAAAACTCAAAACCTCTTAGAGCTAAATGGAACGACTAAGTTTCTTAATTCTTTTGGTGAAATCTGCAGTTATGAGCTAGAGTTTCACATCTGAGACTGCACCGTCGTTTCCCAGTTGACGTTAGTTTTCACGGCTTTGTTTAGTTAGTTTTGTTGACTTTTCGGCTGTTTAAAAAGTGTTCCCCGCAGAACAAGTTGTATAACTCTTTTTATTAGGCAAAAATTGAAGAACAAGTTCAAGGTATTTTATTACACATATGTTACAACAGTTTTCGTTTGACCTTTTAACAGACGATGAGATCGTTTAATTTCCGTCTTGTTTTTTTTAATTGATTCTCGGGTGGGTACAAAACGAAGACCGAAGATATAAGAACCAAAAACGAAGACTCCACAAAATCATGTTGCTCCTTGTTTCTATTTCTGTCGGATAGGACGTTGAAAGGGTTTTAAGCCATTTTGGAGTGACTTCAAGAAGATTTTAGAGGGGTCTTCGTTTTTTAGTTTTGGGTTTGTTTTTTTTTTTTTTACAAAACGAAGACCGTGACTAAAATCGATAAAACCACACAACCTTGTTGCTCTTTGTTTTTATTCAGTAAAGAATCATGTTTTGGTATTTTTTAAGCGATTTCGAAATTATTTGAAGGGGTTTTCGATTTTGGGTCTTAGGTCTTTGACTCGGTCCTCGTTTTGTACCCACTCTTGATTTGACTTTTAAAATGATTATTTTCAATCCGAAGTAACTGAAAAACCATATCTTACTCTAAAATGGAATCGTAAGTTCTAGTTAGGGGGAAGGTAGCAAAACCGGGTCGAGTCATTTTGAAGTTGCAAAAACGAATACTTGGTAAATAATAAATTGGTATTTAAACTTTAGGATATATAGTAGTTTCTTTTTTCACGTGTCAAAAACGCTCCAGAGCACAGGTGGAGAATATCCGCATCGCTTAAACTTTTGACTAACTAAAGTTATGACAGAACCTTGATTTGAATATTTTCGATTCGTTGTCTATTGAAAGCGAGCAGCGAGAACCTTGAAAACAAAGTTGTTTTAAACGGGTCGCCGGTTCGCAAACCTTCTGAGAAAATCTGACTGCCAGCACTGCCGTCTCGTTAACACGGTCGATAAGGCGGAAGCCTCCTAGAACTCAAGGTCAACTTCGATCAAGTCTTCTCGAATAAGGATGTTAATCCATGGGCCACTGATCCTCTTGACTTTCTATCGGGAAACTAAAAAACCAACTGCATTTGACCATATTCGAATGGAAACTGCGCTATACAATTGCAAATCATTTCTAGAGAAAAATTTAGAAAAAAACGTTTAGGTGTATTCAGTCAGTTTACAGTTTTAACCAAAGTCTCAAGGCTAGCGCTAAAAAGCGTGGGAGGTTAAGTTGAACTAAAGTTCAACAACCCAGTTCCGGCAGATAAATGATATCGATGGGAGTTGTGAAAGGGTCATGTCACGCAATAATTCATACATAATTCAAGGTTTTTAAACACATTATCAGTCTAAGGCTGGTGTAAGTACTAAAATACAACGTATTCGTTTACAGGTTTCAAAGTTTTGCAAGCCCTACGTTCGCCAGCACAATGAGGCCGGAACTACCGTTGTTCGTTTTGCTGTCAACAATACAAGCGGCATTTTCTTCCACCGTATATTACGCTGACTCCAGGTATGACTACCCAAACCCAAAAGGAACGAGTATCGATTCTCCTTTCAGCACAATTCAAGAGTGTGTCGATGCGTTGGAAAATCCTGGAGATGAATGCCGTGTAAGGGGGGGCCGGTACCACGAGAATGTAGAGATATCTGGGAAGCATGGCCTCGAGTCTGCCACTTTCATCATCGCTGGGTATAAGAACGAAAACCCAATAGTTGACGGAACTATGGCGATAAGCGGCACTTGGAGTAAATACAAGGACGGTATATACCAGGTAATATTTTTACAAGAATTAAATGCTTTTTAATCAAACGAAAGAGCCATTTAAAAAAATCTTAATAACCTCGTTTTGCTTGGTCTGTCCGGGAGAATATTTTGCCCTCGGTCTTTCGTACAAACCTCGCTTCGCTCGGTCTCTACAGCGAAAGACCTCGGGCAAAATTTTCTCCCGGACAAACCTCGCTCTCGGTTATTAAGATGTTTTTAAATGGCTCTTTCGTTTGATTAAAAAGCATTTAATTCTTGTAAAAATATTCTCCCCAATGTTCATTGAACCTCAACTTTCGCACCGTCGACAAACTTGACGACTTTCTCCATTCGCTGAAAGTTTTCATTCACTGCTTCACCTTTCTGGTTTTTATTTTCAGTTGACGTCTCTTGTAGAACTTTCTCGGGTCAATCTTCAGTACTTGTAATTTTGAGCGGATAATGAAATTCGCCGGACAATGTTTTGACTTTTGAAGTCCGTAACTCCAAAAAGTCTGTACGGTAGCTTATTGACCTAAGTTCAGCTAATCAGAACGCTGGAAATTTGGTTATTGACCGAAAATCGGAGTAACCATTTAATAACAAGTGTTACAACTTGGCTTTCAAAATTTTATTGGATAAATTAGTATAGGTAATCGCCAAGGGCCGAGTGAAATTAAGGATTAATTTCACGGTTGTTTCTATTTCTTTTTCCAAAATTTGGAAAAATTGAAACACAAGTGATATTAGTCTTGAATTTTACGGGATCGGAACCAGGTGATTACATTTTTACGGCATCGAGGGCAAAATTATTCATTCTCCGTGGTACCCCACGAAGAAGCTTTGCATAACTTAACTCGGTCAGCCCGTGTTTCTTAATTGATGGATATCATTAAAATCTTCGTAGTCTCTGAAAACATCCGGAAATCTCCGGTAAAAGGTTTGAAATCGTTTCTACGGCACTTTTATGAACTTTTTAAAATTCGAAAAATCTTTGGAGGTATTCGAAAACGTTCGCAATTCTTCTGAAAATGTTTCTGTATACCAGCGACCAATCATTTTGCCCTGAATTAAGAAACAATGTCCCAGCTTGTTATCCAATCAGCTCGAAGTAATATTGTGCTGTATTTTATAAGCTTAATAGTTATCAAGCTTTGATATGATAGTAATGACAACATTTATATCGTGAGTTCGATTAATTTTGCATGCTAGTTCTTTTGTTTTGTACAGAGAACGAATAAATTCAAGCCTGACAAATTCATCATTAGCCATATGTACAGATCCCACATGCAGATACAACGCTTATACAAATGTTAGCTTGATTCTTCAACTTAAATCGATCCTTAAGTGAAACTTGCTTGATAAAGTAAAGAAGAACTAATGCGTGTACAAAGCAGTTTA
This sequence comes from Hydrozoanthus tunicans, assembly GCA_026413305.1. Classification (NCBI taxonomy): domain Eukaryota; kingdom Metazoa; phylum Cnidaria; class Anthozoa; order Zoantharia; family Hydrozoanthidae; genus Hydrozoanthus; species Hydrozoanthus tunicans. The sequence goes on along the minus strand of JAOBAT010057056.1, from coordinate 17,794 downwards.
AATTCTTTAGAGTGAATTAACCAAGTTTTGAAATCTTGTTCTCCTTTTTTTTTCTTGCCCGGTAAATGAAAAGGAAATTGCCATGCTCTGGGTACCATAAATCACCATTCTGTCAATGAGACAAATTTTCACGAAACAAATTCGCTGTTTAACCAAAATATTCAAATAGAATGGAACTGAATATCAGTTTAACGAGTTGGCAGTGTTTTCGTATGGACGCAATGCAACTACGGTTATTCATGCATAAACAAAAAGAGACCACCGATTTTGCCGCTGTCGCTTCTCAGTTTCGTAAAGAAAGGTTGGCTCGCTGCGTTGGCCATGCATGCTAGCGCTAGGCTATTTTGCCTCTGAAAAGCCAGGGCATGAGAGGCAAACCAAGCGTACGAAACCAAATGAAATATATAGATAGGAACGAATCCCCAGTTGCAAAACTACTGCCATGACCTGCATTTAAGAAATGAAACACAACCGAGGTGCGTTTGGGTGAAATCGAGAGCAGACAGGCACTACAAACACGAATCCGAAAGTCGAGTGTTTGTGCCTGTTTGAGACTTCTCCCAAACCCACTGAGGTTTGCATTAGCTCGTGCAAACACGGTCTAGTTGTGTTTCATTTCTTTTATATGAAATAATATTTCTAAGGAACAACTTAAAACAAAACAGATCTGTTGTGATGAGAATACCATTCTAGGCTGAAAGAGCGATTGTATAAAAAAAATCTCCGTAATTTTACGTACAATCCGTGTTTTTTGACAGGTTATTCTAAGAAAAGGTCATTTAAACGAGAATTGCCAGTGAAGCTGAGATCTTTTATGATTACGATTTTAAATGTCTATTTTTCAAAAACCAAACAAGTTCAAAGTTATTCAAAAATATATGGCTGCTTAAAGCAAAATTAGGAAACGCTCAGTGCTTCGGAGTCAACTCATTTGCGAAGGACGGCTCTTTGTTTATTCATTGCCCGTTAACAAACTTTAAAAAAAAGTTAAAGGTTGATTCGGACAGATTCTCTGGCTTTAAAGACTTTTACAGCGGAAAATGGAATCATCTAACCATTTAACAACAATTCTAGTAGAGACGATGGAACTTCAATGTCAAAATCCTACGCGGAACTTCATTAATATTTTTTGAGTTTCTCGATTTTCCAGGTTTGTGTTTTGTCCGAGCTCTGTCTAATGCCTTTGTCGATTGACAAATTTTTGAACTTCCATTTAACATCAGTATGCTTAGTTTGAAAATTTTTGAAAGATTTAAAATACTTTTTTGGTACTGAACTTTTTAGCTCAACTTCTACGAACGAACAAAGAGAATTTTGATTTATTCATCGCCGTATCTTCTCCGCAACTGACATAAGAAAACGTCGATTGCCATTCGCGAGTGACAGCTCCTCGAGTTTTCCTCGAAACGAGCTAGACTGTTTCGAACAAAAGCAAACAGATAGTGTAATTGGATTAAATTCCCGGCTTTTTGTTTCCCGTTTCTTTCAAAAGTGTAATAATAATATTTGAACAGAGTTTATCACCGTGTCGAGTGTCCGGTGCTTTGCAGCAGCTAAAGTACTGAAATGAACAAGTTGGCTGGTTACAGTTTGCTTAAACACAAGATGATATTTTTGAAAGCTATCTAGGCCCTGGGGTTGATAAGTAAGTTAAGTAATAGGTGATTTTTTTACCATTTTGATTTATTTTGTAGCTTGTTCAGCGAGTCGTACTCAGTTTCGCAAAGCAAATATTACTTTTTCTTCTTTATGGTGTTTCTTCTAAAGAAACTTTGCTCGCTAAATCCAGTTACATTGTAGAACAAAAATGAGAACATTCAGCATGCAATTAACTTGTAACGTCTGAAATTTAGTTTTGTTCATAAAAGAAACTCAAAGTTTTGTTTAAGTTTTGTGACTTCAAAACCGTTATTGCACAGGCTAAAGAAACACACATACTGACCAATCAGAGCGCGCGTATTATCGAAGTTACTTAATAACAATATTTATATCTTCAGTTACGTATACATCGGCATCCGCCATACTTATGATACATATGGTTTATCACGAATAAACGGGAAACCCCTCTCCCCTTCTCCTTTTCTTCCATCAATTTTTCTCGAGAGATTGCACCGGCAGGAAAAACTTAGCTACTCCATCTTCACTACACAAGGATTTTTAAGCGTAGAACAATATACCACTTGTCTATATGTCATAAGACGTACGAAATATTTAACCTCCCTTTTGATACGAAACTCACTTGTGTTTTTGTTCTTGTAGACCAAGATACAAAATGACATAACCCAGCTCTTTATTAACGATAAAATGATGACAAATGCCCGCTGGCCAAATGCACTGTGGCAGGACCATACAATCTTTAACGTTTCATATTGGGCCAAATCTTCCGGGGAGTCACGACGAGGTAAGATGGTCGATGATGGTACCAAAAATCTGGCTGGAAGCGGACTAAATGCTACTGGAGCGATGGCTATTCTCAATGTTGGCAGTTTTAACACCTTCACAGCTCAAGTTGAAGTGCACGAGCCTGGAAGTGCGTCTTTCACCTACAAAGATACCTTTGGTAAAATCCATTTCAAGCCTGAACAGAACGTCTATTTTCTAGAAGATAAGTTGGAGTTTCTTGATCAGCCGGGAGAGTGGTTCTACGAGAAGACTAACAAAACGTTGTACGTTTGGATAAAGGGCGGGACAAGTCCTGAGGTACTTTATTGTGCATGTTGAGGATCGGTCATTTAAAACACAAAGTTATGCATTTTTGAAAACACAAAAACAACCTTAAAAATAATAGATTTGTCTAACCATCCATCGCTTTAATTCATACTACAACTACAACAAAAACATTGACACTGTCAATGTCAAAATGAAAATCACTAACACAAGCGTTATCACTGTTACTACCATCATCATTTCAGTTGGTACAATTATCATTTTCAATAGCATTATCATTATCATTCTAGTTACCATTACCAAATGACATCGTTATTATTATTATTATTATTATTATCATTATCATTATAATTGTCAATTTTTATTGTCATCGTCATCGTCACCATCATTGTCATTGCCATTGTCATTGTCATTATATTGTCGTTGTCGTTGTCACTGTCGTTGTCATTGTCATTGTCATGCATTGTCATTGTCATGCATTGTCATTATTGTTATCAAAACTAGTAAGCATACAGTTCAAGTACTACTGAAGATGACCACACGGTCGAAAACTTTACAGCAGTTTAGAAAATTATCCTATTATTTTAAACATTGCCATTAACATTTATCGTAAAAATAACAATATTCCGTTGATGCCTACAGGGTCATGACGTAAGAGGCAAAGTGCAGACGTACGCATTCAGCATTAAGGACTGTCGCTTTACTGTGTTTGCTAACATGACGTTCTTCGCGACGACCTTATCCGCGTATACACTCTCTTCCAAGAGCTACATCGACCACCTGTATTTCAACTCGCTTAACTTCAGCTTTCCTTCGTACTCAAAGCGCATGCTCAGAATAACCGACCCTCCACAGTGGACGCTTGTCAATGGATGGCACGGATCACATAGAGGAGTGCTTACTTTCTTTAACAACACATTCTATGGCACTGATGGTGTGGCTCTGCAGTACTCGGGGCAGAACATTACACTTGAGAACAATTTGTTCGAGTATAACGACTGGACGGGAGCCAACATGAAAGTCGCTTCAGGAGGAATGGGTACAGTTGTTTCTAAGAGCTCGCGGGAATGGGGCAAACGCAACACCCTCAGATATAATGGCGTTAATGCTGGTTATCGGATGACTGGCCTTGGTCCCATGTATTTGACCCTGAACCACATTCACCACCAGTGCTGGGGGAATATTCAGAACGATGGGTCAGGGGTACAGACACAAATAAGTGCTCAAACGGGTTCTGTCTTCAGCTACAACTGGATACATTCAAGTCCAAAATATGCATTGCGCTTTGACGCGGGCCGCCCACCGAAACTTGGACACGATGGCACAATGACAAGGAATGTTGCCTGGAAAACAGGAGGCTTTATGGTTAAGGGTTACCATCAAACTGCTGACCATAATTTGGCATTTGACAAAGTCATCAGCAGACGGAACACTTGCGCTCTGTGTGTCCCGTGCTTCTTCCTGAAGTCCAACGTGCCAATGAATCAAAACACGAGCGTGCTGTACAACGCTGCTAGTGTTGCAAATGGGATGATACACAAAGGGAAGGTTTGTAAGATGGCTGGAAACCCCCAAATAGGCAACATTATCGGGCAAGTCCGCGGAGAGTTGGTAGACGCTGATAACCAAGATTTCCGTCCAACTAGCACTTCAAAGTACAACGAGCTCAAAGTTGGTCCGTATGAGTACAACCCAACACAAAGTAAATACTGGATTCCAGGCAGGCAGCTTTACAAGGCCAGCACTCCTGTCCCCCCTGACGGTAGTACCACAGTTAATGCGGCCAGCAGAGACGCGGTGATGTGGCTGAATGCGTTTGGCGCCACCAAACATCACGTTTTTTTCGGGATGAGCCTCAAGCGCATTAAACAGGCAAGTATTACGTCACGCCGTTTATACAAGGGTCCAGTGACAGACGGAGGAAACGTGTTTTACTTGAAGCCGATAAAGCTGAAGCCGGGCAAACGCTACTACTGGAGGGTGGACGCTGAAGTTACCACCGAGGAGGTGTATCGAGGAGACGTGTGGTCGTTTAAGACCAAACCCGATAACTAAACAAGGACTGTCAACACTATCACCAAAAATATCTGTAATGTAGCTGAATTGGTGAGCGTGCATTTTAGCTTGTAATTGGGTTACAAAATTTGCGTGTTTCTCTAATGTATGGGGTGGAATACGTGTAGGGGAGAATTTGTAGTAAAAACATTGGACTTGAAAATCGAACTATTTAATTAAGAACTGACTAGTTCCGTTACTAGAAAATTTAAAAAATGTAACTTTAAGGAGTGATTCAAACAGTATTTTTGGGGTCGAGCATCCTTGAACACGTAACAGTGTTTGTAATGAGATTAGAAGGGAATGTATTGATACAATGTGCAAACAAACTACTTGATTACTCTAGAATTGTTCCATGTACGGGATGGGTGTAGATTTAAGCCACTGACGTAGGGGAAATGACTTGTTCTTTAGGTATTTGATCCCTGTATAACTCAGAATACATATAGGTTTAGAAAACGATATTGTAAGTAGAGCTAGATTGAGCAATTTACGACAGTACTCATAATGAGCACAAGTGGGTCGCGGTTGGTGAATAAAAGAAAATACATCGAGTTTGTGTTGGAGTTTTAAACCAGCAAAGTAACTTTACGAGAGTCTAAGGCCTCTAGGACACGTGGTCCTTCGAGCCGGATTTGATCGAACAAGCTTATACGGCAGTCGAGCAAACAAGGTTGTAGGATTAACGAAGCTCTCAAATAGGAAAACAAACCAACTTAAGTTTTTTACGGCCAAATAAATAATATGGACATAATAATGGGGTGGCTGTTTCAGCGAGGCAATGCAGGGCGGGGTGACCTGGATCCTACTGTGTGAATATTTGTTCCACCATTTCATCATTTTTATCAAGTATCTTAAAACAAACACATCATGGTATTTTCCAAATTTTATTTTAAAATTATCACTTAGCTATTTGCCTGGTTTAGCCCTTGTGGCAAGCTTGCTTCGGCGTTAGTTAAGCCCTTGGTTACTGAATGTGGTTACAAATGTGCTTTCAGGAGTAAACAAAATGCAAATCCCTTAAAATTTCTTGGTTGACAGCAAGAGTAACAGACCTCTTTTAAATAGTTGCCAAACCTGGTAGGACTTGGAACAAGTGTATGTAAGTGACGTCATAAAGGGTTGATTAGTAAAGAAAGTCTTCTCTGCATCTTGTTTATCAAACTCATTAATTTCACCTATTTGACGTCCTTATCAAGCATCTCTAAGTGCAGTGAGCGACTGACATAAAAGATCATGCAGAGTACTGTCGAATTTGTTTACTAGTAAGGTCTTAATAAGCTCATTTACGTGCACTCGTTCCCAGTTCTAACCAGGTTTGACAGCCATTTTCAAAAGAGATCTGAGATAACACATCAATTGCTATACTTATTGCAGGCAGGTTTTGATCTCTTAATGTTATCCAGTTGTAATGCAAAATCCGCGGGGAGTTCAGGGCTAGTGGTCACCATAATGTGCTTCACATGAAGTCTGCCATTTCGTTGGTCGATGACAGTGTAGTACTCCTGGTTGTACTTTATGCTTACCGGACAGCCAAACACGTTCACAGCGATAATGCTGTTGGTAAAATAACACAAAGACGGTTCAACATATTAATGATAAATATCTAACTTTTTCTTTACAACTCACACAAAACAAACAGTACGCCATTTTTCCGATGCAAAATGTTTAATCGTTTCGGTCAAGTATTGAAACACTAAAAACGAATATTGTTGTACCAAAACATTTAAAAAACATTGTAGCAAAGGTTCCGCCTAGTCCTTCTACCCTCACCCCTCCCCTTCCTTCTCCATCTTCCATACTGAACCTATTGATAAAGAGAGACAGTGATTTTTCACGGTCATTAACTTACTCTCGATTTACTTCGATGGTTGATCTAGCACGAGGAGCGCCATCCTTGTAGTTTTCGATTACCAACAGCTTGAGTTCGGAGACCCGGATTTCGACTGGGCGAGCTTTAATCACTGTAAGGCAAATAACACGAAAGAGATAATTTCTGACTTAAACATTTAAAATAATAACAAAATTAATAATAATAACAACAATAATAATAATAATAATAATAATAATAATAATAATAAAAACAATAATAATAATTGATTACACTTCTGTCGCGCAATTATTAATACAGTTTTTAGCTGCGCATGACAAGAAAAGTCAAAAACAAATTAATTTTCCTAAAAACTAAAAATTGCATAACACGAAAATAAATTAAGGATACGATAACACTCTATTATAATATACCATGCAGTATGCTTAAAGAAAACTCGAATTATTCACATACGTCTAGCTTACAATTCAAAGGATTTTTAGTATAAAATAAATTTGATCTTAAAGACTTATAAAAACTGTTGAATGTTGGGAAGTTCCTAATTTCACTACGTACTGTGAACAGTTCCATAGTTTTTGTGCTGCACACTGGATCGAAAGATTACTTGAATTATATGGTAAACAATACCTGAACTGAATATTCAATCACTGTATGGCAAACAATATCGAAGAGATAATTAATTCCCGAACGGCGAGTTAACAATGGGTGAATGTTTGTGAAGTCTCTTATTTTTAGAGTAAATGTTTCAATATCAACACATCAGGGAAGGGCAAATTAAAAGTATGAGAAATGAACCGCGTCTCCTGTATTCTAGTCAGGCGTGATGACCACTACACCATCGGGTATTCACCATGCTGGCAACATAGCAAATTAGCGATGTGTATTTTGGCCGCACACGAGTCACCCAAGAGCCCAACATTTTTTTCATTTGAGTGTGTATCTTGCCTCTGCAAACCCGATTTTTTTGGATGAGTGTGTCGAAAGGTAATCACACCGTGTGTGTTCATTTCTCATATGTATCTTTATTCTAACCTTTGCTAAGCCTCAAAATACTTTGACTTCATAAAATTGCTTTAATTTAAATCAGTAATTCATAATGTTAAACTATGCTTCTTATTTCTGTAAACTCTCCTCATTTGCATACAAAAGGTAGTAAAACGTACGTAAAAGGGAGTAATAGTAAAAATAACATAAAAATCATGATAAAACAGGACAGTTTAAGTCACAAACTAAAGTCAAGCAACGCTTTAACGGCCTTACCGATATCAGAGCTGCACCATAACCTCAAAACGTCGAATGAAGTCGCATCTTAACAAATTAAAAAATAAAGAAGGATTATATGCAAGAGTCACAACATCTTCATAAACACAAAGATTTCGATTAAACAAGGAGTTTCAGGCAAAAAGATAAGAAAAGAAGTGAAACGAAAAAGCAACGTCTGTCTTTTAATTATCCTTTTATGCAAACAGTTGTTTAAGAACAATAGCTTTCTCCTTTGTTTTGTTTTCTTAAACTTTACCATTGTCTACGCACAGATTGCCAAGCTACAAGTTTCTCCTGCGTCGTTAGCAGTCATAAACGAATCTAGTAACAGTAGTTGTCCCGGATGGATGAGTTACATCAACCTCGTTCCCAGTGTATGTCTCTCTCTCTCCCTTGAAGAGAGATCCTTGGACGAGGTTTGGGTCATATACATGTATGTAGGGCCATAATTTAACAACTACCTTTGTCAGTCGCTGTGATGGTGACGTTAAACCCAGTTGCTTTGTAATTGGGCGAGCGGGAACTTCCGAGCCCCAAACGAAGACAGTTAGATTTGCACTGAGACACGAACGTTCCTGGGCTGCCTGAACCACAGTTGATTTGCCAAGGATGAAGTCGGCGAGCACATTCTGAAAAGAATACTTTAAAGCATTTCAATAGAGGAGTCTTTACTTACATTACTTACTGCATTAAAATACGCGCCTCTCTTAGTTTATAAGTGAGATACAAACTGAGGATTCCTGAATATTGAGAGATAGCTTTGCAAAATAAACCTGTTCTGAGTAAATGAGACCAACAATTTAACACTGTTCTTGTAATACGTTTTTGAATAACTTCTACTAGGAATTTAAGAACTCATTTTCAGTTTTGCATTTCTTTGATACTGATACCTTCTTTGAAACTACAAGTATATAGAACCTTCTTTTGGAACTAATCTTACTGTTTTTTGCCCTTATCAGGTTTTAAACTAAATTTCTATTTGTTTTGGTTCTTCAGTTCTCCATATAAAGTTGAATCTAAAAGGTGCGGTCACACTAGAAACGCAAACACAACCGCAAAGTGTGCGCAAGAAAAGGGAAATTTTCCTCTTGATTATGCGCTTGGGTCTCTAGTGTGAACATGCCTTAATGAAACAGAATATAAACATTGACGACGGCAAAGATTTGCTTCAAACGAAAATAGAAGATTAAAGTTTAGTAATAGCAGATTCAATGTATCAAGGGATAAAAGTACAAAACTGAAATATTACGACAGTACGGAGAACGCATACATGCCAGTGCAATCTGAACTCCGTGAACTTATCACAGCTTCGATCATTAACGACAGATCCCTTAACTTTCTGAATCTAAAAATCCATCATCAAATTAAGACGTTGGCGTTGGTTTTTCGTGATCTGTGACAGCCCTAAAAGGTTATCCTTTCTTGAGCAAAGTGGCTCATCATTAGGCCGCGCTTAGGATCCAGTTTCTGTAATGTTTAGCGAGCGGATATATTGTCCCCTGGACAGGACACTAATACATTGCAGTTAGTTCCCAGCAGACATTGTTTTTCATTTATACAGCTTAGTGGACTGAGACAAGTCAGGTAAAGTGTATTGTTCAAGGGCACAGTGGTTTGACCAGGACTCGAACCCACGAACCTGGTATTACGAGTCGAACACGCTAACCGCTCGGCCGCTGCGCCGCCGACGTGTACATACCGTTAGTTATCTCCAAGCGATCCCAAAGGCGCAAGTCAAATTTTTCGAAACTGACTTCCAAGCGTTTTCCTCTCGGTGGGCAAATTCTCCAGCTACACATCTTGTCCTTGAGGTAAGGTCTTGGAAAGTTTGGGCTTTGCAGTGTAATTTGTTTGGCCTCAGAAACTGATACGAATCCTCCACAAGGAATTGGACCTGTTTCAAAAAACGTCAAGGAGAAAGATTTTGGGCGTCTGCTAAGTTCTCCCTACTAGAACCCATACTTTTCCTGTTAACAGCTTAGGAGAATTTGGCTTTTCATCTTTGATAGTTTTCTACAGTCGATCAATTTTCATTTTCTCATTACAAATTACCTATTTTGTATGAGCTATGTAACGAGAAGTAAGATGTCGATAACCTTGCCCGGGCTGAAAGGGTTTTAAAATCATTTCGCTAACATTACGTTTTACTTCATGCGTATGGCCAAGGTCTATTAAGGATATCGATCCTAAAATAGTCGTAAATCGCCAGTTAAGATGCCTTAAGCCGCTTAAGCTCGCTGGCGACTTATGGGCAGTTTTCCTTAAATTGCCAAAAATTACCTTAAGTCGTTGTAAGATGCGCATGTTCGCGGCGGTTTAAAGATCCGGGTACACTTGGCCACAAGAAAAGCATAACAACAAGATGTCTTTTGGTGATCACCATGGAACATTATTTCATCCACAAGGATATATAAAATGGTATCAAAATGGTACTACAAAGTTAAAAGCTGATTTCTAAACAAACGTTTTCGACTCATAAAGTCATCTTCAGGTAAATGAACTGCTGCACGTTCCTGGAATGTTCTAAATTTTTTTAATACAACATAGCATTACAAAGTGAGATGTAATGAAGTATGAATTATCGAAACTTACAAAGTAAAAACAACAAAATGTAAAATGACATAATAATGACATGTCAAAGCACGACATGACGTAGTGACATAGTAGTTGATTTTTTTGAACATAGACATGGTTTTCATAAGCTTTTATGTATACTTACGTATTCGAACGTAAGATCGTTCCTTAGTCTTGCCCGCAGGGTTATAGACGGTGCAGATGTAAGTCCCCGCGTTTTGTATGCTAACTTCCTTTATGTAAATGTTACCAGGAGGACCAAAGATCGAACGTCCTCTCTTAGTCCACTTAGCAATCAGCGGAGGAGTTCCCTTGTATTTACAAGGCAATGTAAGATCTTCTCCTTCATTGACAACGACCGACCGCTTGAAGGTGGAGTAGTCAATTGTAGGTAGCTCTGCACAGAGGAAAAAATTTTAGTTTCTGTAAGCTAGGTTATTATTGTTATCATCATCATTATTATTAATATAATTAATATTTTCAATTTCATTACTATTGTTATGATTATGAATGTTATTATTACTATCATTGTTATTATCATTACTAAGTAACGTGAGGTCGATCGTCGAAGATTTTACGCCTTCTGTGGCAGACCTAATCTATTCGTTAATTTTAGCCTAGAGCTTGAGATCGAATTTTTTTTTCCGAAAATTCATTTTTTATCATTATCATTATCATTATCATTATCATCGTCATCATCATTATCACTACCATTATCATTATCATTATCATTATTTATACTATCATTGTACTTAAGGCTTTATACTGATACAAGCCAGATATATACTATTAAATATGATACATTCCGATCAATATCTCTTTTTCTAAATTATTAGAAACTTGCTAGCTATCAATTTGTGTGCCCATTTGTCAAAACAAGCCATTCGAGCACACTCGACTCGACGGGAAGTTCTAAAAACCTCGGTCTTAACATTTGAAGTGTTGACCTTGCTTGGTCAATACAGCGCCTAGAGTTTTCTTACAAACCACTCTCGACCAGTTAGTAATAATCAAGATAGCCAGTAATTCTCGATGAAAAATAACATTCATTTTTCAACTTCTTGTGAAATTTAAACATAAATAAGCTTACATGGAATGTAACAAGATCGAAGAATTTTGATATACCATGGCAAGTTTACAGTGGACTACAGTTTTTAATCTAATCAGGCACGTTTCTGTAAGTATCTTGTCTCTTTTTTTAATATATTTGGAAGATCATAAAACACACGTACAAGGTTTAAAGTTGCTTTTTTGTCATCTGGAGTTGTTTTGCTACTCGCTTTGATAGCCTAAAATGGTCTTTAAAAAAGTTTATGCCATTCTTTTTTCTCACGGTCATTTTACGTGGGATAAAACTGCTCCACTTCAACATGTCAACGCCTGCTACATCTATACTTGAAGTCCCGGCTTTACTATCCTTTTTGCTGTGATTGATAGGCTTAACACGAAAATAGGAATTTTTCTCAATTTGGGCACGTCTTGTAATTGTGTTTAACTCCGCCAGAACAGCCTTGACAAGAAAAAGGAAAGCACCTTCCAACAAGAGCGCGCACACTCGGCCTTTACGGGAAGATCTCAAATTTCGGTCTTTAGATAACATAATGTTGACCTTGCTTGGTCAGTATAGCGAGACTTTTCTAAAAAAAACCTTGGTCAATACGTGTAATTAAAACCCTTAAGCTGGTTGTCTAACATATTTATTCGGTGTGTTAAGGGCTTTATCTCCCAACTGTTGCATTTGTGATAAATAACATCACACCTCCTTTACTTAATTTACGAAGTATAAACTTTCATGTTTTCTTGTACCATTAAACGTAGGTCGCGATCGTAAATCCCCACATTGAAGTACAATTTTAAGACAGCAATACAGAGAAATAAATTATCAAAGAAAGATCAACTAGTACAGAGAAATCTCACCGCATTTCCTCTCGTCCTCCACGCCATAAGGATCACAGACTCCTGCCTCGGCTTGCTTTATAACAGGGGGACGGGCAAGGCTAACGGCTGCGGGGAAGCCATCATACCGAGCCGTGAAATCCTCGTTGATAAAAAAAATGTAGCTGTTTCCCACACTGACATGGACAAAACACAAAGTATCGGAACCGTACTCTCCTAAGCAGAAAAATCTCGGTACGTTGTACTGGCGTCCTTTGATGACTTTCTCAACCTGAATACAGGCTTTGTAGAATTGATCGTTGCCTGTTGTGTTTGTAACACGAGCGTGCACAACAATCGGCGCCAGAACTGTGCGCTCTGCCACCGAGTAATATCGAGTGTATGGCGGAAGAGAGCAGGCTAACAAGCCAGGAGTGAAGCAAGCCACAACAAGGACGAGATACGACAACATTTTCTTTGTAGCCGTCTAGTACATAGTGCGACCTTTCGCCGTCCTTGTTTTTAACTCGGCTTTTATGCTCACTAGCTATGTTCTCAAGTTACTTCGTAACAAAGAATCGTTTTGTGTTGCATTACGTCATAACGTAAGCTTGACCCTTGAACCCGTAGGATCAGTAGAACAAACAACAACAAACTCGACGTACATCTTGTTCGTTGATAAGCTTTTAATTTTGCTCTAACTGAAAATGTGTCGATTTTAGAAAAAGAAACAGAAAGTTTTCGGATCGAGAATGCTCACCAGCACGTTCACGGAAACTGATAGAGAGTACCGGTGGTGGTGGTGGTGGTGGGGGGGGGTTCACGTTCATTATATCCCGTGGGTTTCCGCTGAAAGACCAAAGACTAAAACCGGAATATCTCCTCTAGATTTGGCTTACAACACGCAGAATATTGAATTGGCCAACAACCAAAGGATAATCCTCTTTCCTTAAACACACCCAACACAATAAAGAAACTTAAAAAGATTATATAACACATGTAGCTGGTCGGTTTAACTTTTAAATTAGGGTTGGGGACGGAATGCTATAGAAGGATATTGGGGGAGCCTTCAGAAGACTCTCAGTTTTGAAGGGGTTCTTTTTCACTCAATGCCTTACCAGGTTCTTTTTTGTTGGTGAAACCCAATGCTCGATTTTATTCCACAAATATCCTTGTATTTATCATTTCATATCAGAAAGGGTTTGTAGAACTCCTTACACTCTAATGTGTAAAACTCTTTACTAACAAGAGTCTAGTGGTTTGTATAGTGTACACTGCAAATTAAAAACCGATCTTAATGGGACTAAACCAACAATTGTACGTTTTTTGTTGCTGGTCGTTCTTATTAATATAGTACAACATTTAAAAAACAAACACCATGTAGACGATCAAACTTTTTCAAGAGAGTTATATATTTCGACGCTTGTGTGCGCGCACAATACGTTATTCCGACATGTCGAGGCTTTCAAAACTTGTTTGTATATAAAACGCAAACAAAAAAACCCGGCGATGCTTAAAAGTTAAAGTTGATGGCATGGGAACGTCCTAGAAATATGGTATCAAATTGGGTTTAGCAATCTCAAGTGACCTATTATGGAACGAGTACAAAAACTAAAGCATCCAAAAGATTATGCTTCTTGGTTCGACTGAAAAAGGTTACCATGTGAAGATCTCGGGCTGTTCAACAATACGTGTATAAGATCCGTATGTGACCATGTAATGCCTGTATTCTATTATTCACTACCAAAGTACTTACAACACGAACTGGAACGGATCAAGAAAAGGGCGTTAACTATTACATACAATTACTAGCATTAACTAATAGGCTATGTTTACACGGTGCGGTTGAAATTTTAGCCGGTCAAAAAATCGCACGCGTAGGTGTTTGGTTTACACGGGACCAGCCAATTAGTACAAAATTTAGCCGGCAGGCTGTCAAATTTTCGTCCTGCAATATCGAGGTCAACAGTTCAACCGGGTAAATTATTGCACGAAAAACAAAAAAGAGACGGTTCTGTGTAAACATGCAGTTATGAACTGTACCAGTTTTCGACCGGTTAAAAGTTAACCGGTACCGTCGAACGTAGCCTTAGTGTCATAAAACGATCATCATGCATGCAACTGATGGAAAGACCTTTTGCTAATGAAATAAAAGCCGCAAATTGAGATACAGTTATCACCACCTTTACATAAACCAACAGGTTCACTTTTTAAGAAGAAACCGAACCTTCAATGTACCAACTACTAAGTCAAAACCAATCGAGCTAAAGAACACTTTTATCATATCATGTGGTCACTTAACTATGATATTTGTATACAGTTTAGCATTTTTTTTATTAAAAGAAAATTTCATTATTTAAATTTGCCTTGTATACTTATTAACTTTATTCAGGTGTGTTGAAAGTATTTGTACTATTGTTGATTTTTGACACGCATTCAGCCACCAGCCTGCAGTGATTACTATCAATAAAGCATCTTAAAGCCTGAAATTGAAACAAAGTTCGTTTTCCTAATTACAGAAAGAATAGCGACTGCACCAGACCAAATGATCCATCCAAATACAGTTGCTGCACAGTGCTCCCTAAGCCGAATACATATTGTCAACCCATGGCCAACAGTACACTTCAATTTGCATAATTTTTTTTTTCACTTTTACTTTGTAGGATATTTATTATTTTTCAGTCCCGTTAACTTTTTTTTTTTATCTTCCCCTTAACTTTTCTAAAATAGCGTCTCTTAAGGACGGCGTGTGTACCACTATATTTGGTAAAATATATCATGTATTTTTAATTCTATTTTTATCAACAAAAGTAACTTTTATATGTAGTAGAAAGTTTTTTTTAACAGCTCAGTGATTTTTGCTTACTCGGCGAAATTTATAATGTTAGTAGCCCGGCTACAACAGCACAGCAGTAACCTTAAAATAAACACACTAAAATTACTAGCATTATTGACTTCTAACTGTACTATAAACTCAAGTTAAATCAAAACAGTGCTGTGCTTCAGTTGAAAATGTGTTTATTTATAAAATGCCTTACAAGGACAACACTATTTGGTTGTTTCTAAACTTAAGCAGAGCCTAACTCCCAGCAAAGCCTGACTCCCAGCAAAGCCTTACTCCCAGCAAAGCCTAACTCCCAGCAAAGCCTGACTCCCAGCAAAGCCTAACTCCCAGCAAAGCCTGACTCCCAGCAAAGCCTAACTCCCAGCAAAGCCTAACTCCCAGCAAAGCCTAACTCCCAGCTGACTCTGTAGCTCAGTTGGATAGAGCGGAGAACCATTAACAAAGGTTACCTTAATGCAAAAAAAGAATTATCTCACTAACACTAGTAGCCACCTTAAAAAAACTATCTATAATCCCTAACATTAGTATGCCTAGACTGGATAGGTGCGCTCGCAACTCCCCTCCCCTCGCCCCAAGCAGCGATGGTCTATTTTTTTTTTGTTGATCAATATTTGAAAAACTAACTCTATCCTCTATGTCTTTTTTTTACCCCATAGGATCTCCGGCCAGGCCAGTTGAGACACTAAAATCGGCACTCAACAGACTCGAATTCCCAAAAAAAAAAACCTTTACAGCAACAACAAATCACAACTTACTCGTAAGCTTTCACTTTTCCTCTATAACTACAGACTTGCCCATACAGACGCAATACTTAAAATGACTACAAAGTGTTATTTTTCATAATATTCACTTGTTGCATATTGGATATCGATAAGGTCGGTTTATTACCCCCAAACCCTCAATAACATATTTTGCTATAATGCTAAAATCCATAGCTATCATACAAGAAATTCTTCTCTTTGTCATAAATACTGGAATCAGAAAATTTGTGCTAAGGTATCAAGGATTAGAATTTTCTAACTCCTTAAGTGGAAATGTTCAAACTGCCGTTCCTTTACCTTCTTTATGCATATGAAGCAGTATACAATATTTGCCCCTCATTTATTTTGTTCATGTTAAGTGTATGTTTGTGTTGCTTGTTTATCTTTTTTTGTAAATAATATTATTTTGTTTTAGTAGTTTACATTTTACAATACAGTTATGCCATGACATTTTTTTTTTATTTAAACCGGCCTTAGATGAGGAGGGCCATGTCGTATAAGCTTTAGCTTTGCAGTTTCAATGATCCTCCTCACTACATTTATTATTTCTTTTCAATTTTTATATTGTGTTTAATCATCTGTAACTTGTTTGATAATAAAAAATTGAAGCTGAAACTTCACAAAAAAATTGCGTCGTTTTAAAAAAAAACGTAACTCTCGGAGAATGCAGGTAAGCACGTACGTACACGGGAACTAATAGAGAGTACCGTGGGAAAACCGGAATTTTTCCTCCAGATTTCGCCAGAAACAAAAGGATAGTCCTCTTTCCTTAAACAAACCCAACACAATTTAGAAACATGAAAAGATAACTTGTAGTGCATATAGCTGGTCAGTTTAACTTTTCCATAAGTGATAGGGACGTGGAACATTAGATAAGTGATTGAGGAGGGTATAGGATTTTCATTTTGCGGGTTTTTTTTCACTTAATTCTTATGCAGGATTATTTTTAAAAGTGGGCGAAGCCCTCTGCTCGATATGTTTCTAGAAATATCTTTTTGTTTATTATTTGCTAATCAAATTTGTAGGTCTAATCATGAGCCTAGAGTGATGTGTAAAACTCTTTATATCAATGTCTAGCGGTATTACTTTTTGGACCCTGCAATTAAAAACCGATCTCATTGGGACTGAAAGCCACCAATTGTTCGTTTTATGTTGCTGGGGGGAGGGGTTATTATAGATATATATGTCTTTATCAAGATTGTACCAGATTTGTAAACCAAATGTAGAAGGTCAAGAGCTGATCATATTTTTCGACATGTATGTGCACACATGCATAATCTTATTTAAACATTTCCGTAGTTGTCACATTTTTCCGACATAACAAGGTCTTCAAAACGTACTCGCTTATAAAACGCAAACAAGTTGTTTATAGTTCACTTTGGTTTTACAGTTTATAAGCTGTGGTTTCATGGCCTTAATTATCTGCAAGGGCATCCACGATGAGCCGTGGTGAGTGCTGCCCAAGACTGAGAGAGAAAGAAGGTCCGTTTTCCTAGTTGCAAAACTGAAAATAAAACAATGACTCTGCCAGACCCAATAAAACTGCATGCCAAATAAAGTGGCTGCTTCAGTCCCACACAAATTGTCGGCCTAACAGTGTAATTCATTCTGCATGACTTTTTCTCTCCACTCATTTCTTGGCATGAATTTTTTTTCAGCCACCTGACCTTGCATGAAATTTCCTGTAGGGTGCTCTTCTCATGGACCACCATATATTCGATTTACAAGAATAATACTGATCTGACAGAAAACTACGCTCGCTGGCAAAATATATCATTGTATTCATATTCTGTTTCGTTCAACAAAACTGACTCTTCTATTATATATAGTTTTTTTAACTGCTCACTGATTAGTGTCACTTGACAGCAGAGTTTGCAAGATTTTGGTGCTACGAAGGCAGAACTTTGGACTGGGGGGGGGGGG